>JACCGJ010015866.1:0-44378 GCA_013407085.1 Atriophallophorus winterbourni
GTACATACGCGAGAAGATATGCTGATAACGTAGCTCTAATGGAATTATAAGGGGAAATCACGCCATGTTATGCTAATTTGAGTTAAGCAAACATGCCTACCGCTCTCTATAATTATTCTAAATCAGACTGTAATCCACGTGAAAGCAAATAATATCTTCTATTTCTCAACGCTCCTAATCACAACCTTAATAATGAAACCGGCAGTCGTTTCCAAAATATCACAGTATATGTATACTAGAGGGCGTGATGAAGTAAGTACGTTTTTCAGTTGAAATAAGTTTTATAATCGCGAATTGTTTTCCTCACCTGTCCAAGTGATTTTATACTGTGAGACACGACTCCCGATGACGCGTTGCAAGTGAGATAACAGCATTTCGTAGGTGATTGAATTCGGATCTCTTTTCGGATCCCAACCATAAATCTCTTCTCCAGATTCCGTCTTTGTCGAAGGAATAGTTATCTTGAAATATACCATGGAGAATTGAGCACCAGATAAAGACGTTTTATTGAGATTGCTGCACACGCGTCATTTAAATACCACGAAATACGAAACGATAAGTCGGTTTGACAGGTCACGCGGATTGAAACGTGTTTATTGAATGACTAAAAGTTTCCATATTCATCAGCAAAACACTTGAATATGAGAGATGGATGTTCTTTTCTCGCATTTCACTCGAAGTTCCACGATACAAGTTTACAAAAATGGAAATGTATCAAACAAAAATCATTATCACGTGGAATAACTGAAAATAGCTCGGTTTGTTTCAATGTTGGTCAGGATATTATGAGTTTCGACATTCGACTTTCCCTATCAACAGATCAGAGATAACCTTTTCATATTTTACATCCATTTGTAAACCAAGCACTTATTAAATGCGTCATCTTATTTCTCATATTGTTTTCTAAACTAACATTTCAGTTTTTACCATCCTATGGTTGTTGTCAAGCTAGTTGCATTTAGGACCATGAAAAACCTTGAATTACCTTGAATAAAAGTCTCATGACACATCACTCGTACTGAAGATTTTGGATTGCTTCAGCTGTCCTCAAAATGTGCCAATCACGTCTCGTAAGACTTTGTAAGGAATCAGCCTAAATAAATGTGTTCGCTTCCTCTGTTTTATCAGTTACCGCCTATCGATTTGATAGGATAGAATTTAGCTATTCATCTTTCTCGAACAAAATTCGCTTCGCCGACTTGGGTAATGTTCCGACTATAATGCTTGACAGTATCCGCATTGTAGTGCCAATGTATCCTTCTTTACAGAAGCTGGTGGGTATTAATAATACTACGTTGATTTTGCTTATTTTGTATAATGCTATCTGACTATTGGCTCGCTGGTGAATGCTATCCTGGATTCTTTTAGGCGTGAACGGCGTTTGGACTATTTGTTCATGATAGTCAGTCACTGACTCACTAAAATGGTCGTCCGTAAATATATAAAGTTTTCTTAGCTACTGTTAGTAAAATTATTCTTTAATGAAGCATGATGCAAAATTGTGCTATTTAGAGTAGGGTTGATTTGCTTCCGTGATTAAGTTTTCCATTTATTTTGGTTGAAATTGCATATAATGACTTACCCATGTTGGTTTTCTGTAAACCTTACTATCCAATGGTGCGACTGATGTTTGCGTTAGTAAAATTTCGAGGGTGGCTACAAGTTGGTCAGTTTCCATTTCGTAATTGAAAAAGATTTTATCGTCAACATTGTCGAAATGTGCGGGTACGTTTTCGACATCAAATTCTTCATCGCGAATATGAACGTATCATCTTTATAACATACGTACATATCTAGTTTTTCAATGACTGATGCCAGTATTCCCACAAAAGCTTGGCCAATTCCGTTCTTTCACGCATGTAATACAGAGATGATGTGAATTACCGAGAAAGAAATCTTTTTCTTTACTCAATAAACGAGTTGCATAACCAGGAAACATATTCTAACAAGTTCGATATCTTTTCAGTTTGTTTGTCTTGCTGTTTCGTTTATATGGTGAATCAGTTTATGTATTTTAAAAGGTTTAGCGTGAGTCCTGCCTCAATGCGGGTGGAAAGATCTGAAGGCGTTTCAATATTACCAAGGAGCTTTTCCATGCATTCGAAGACTATATTTGAGCTGTGTTCGGGTATATATTATTAGGGACGTAGAGAACATTTGAACAATCTGTTATTGGAAGTGTGAATTGAAGTGTGTAGCTGACTTCCCTGAGTTTGAGCGCTCATTAGGTTATTCCTCACACCATTTAGGTCAAAGAAGAATCTATGTAAAATTGTGATCCATCACATGCATATTAATTTGCTTTTTTCGACAAAAGTGTTAATTATGTCTCGCTTGAAATGAACAGAACACTTTACCCTACAAATGGCATTACGTGTGTTGTCATGAAAACGTCACAAGATATCCCCGGGTCATTTTCACATCAACCGATCCCACAACGCGTAACAAATACATTTGGTTTTCAACACCTATATCGGACCTAAAATGAAGTACGCTATCCAACCATGGTACCCATGATAAGAGAAGGACATGACTTTGATGAAATGTGTTTACCACTGCGCTACAAAACTAGTGACCCGACAATACAACAAACCTTAAACGAAGAGGATTGCAACTCTGAAACTGTTCGAATTTACGTACCGCCCTATTAGGGATGATTTGATTCTAATGTTCATCCTTCTGCATAGAGTGGATCACCTACTTGAACAACCGTTTCGTCAGCAAGAAGCACGTTGTAGCATAGTCCACGTCAACAAGTTAACCATTTCACAACTTAGATCAAATTGTTGAAGGTTCTTCTTTGTTATCCGAGTTGGAGCTGTATACGCCAGCAACAGCACACAATACAACCGATGCGCTTGTGAATGGTGGGGCTGAAAATAATGACGGAGCTTAAATGAACTCGCGTTCCATAATCGATGACTGTTTTTGTTCTCATGAATGCATTCGTGTAATTGGGTGCCTTTTCCTCATTTTGACGAGATGCTTCACATTTATTCGAAACGTTTATTAGATTGTCAGCAATGAGTCACTGAAGTAATTTTGAAATCACAGGTAACCAAGTAACGGGAAACGTGAAGGTCCGGAAAGTATTGAATTCAATGCCGTTGAACATTTTTCTCATGGCTCAAACAATGTCAGGTTCACAAGGTCTGTTAGTCACTTTTCTGCTGAGACTGCGCGTCAGGTAATCATATTCTGTATTTTCGTAGATTTTAGGGAATAATATTATTACACAATGGCCGAAATTACCGATGGGCGCAGATTAACGATCATGAAGATAAGGTTGAATGAGGTCTCCAGCAAGTATGCGCAAATCGTTTTGATAAGGAACAAGTTCAATAAGAAGTTTATCAAAAATGTACGAAAAGTGTTAGAAAAACGGATGGGTATGACAGAAACATTTTGCGAAATGAAATATTCAACAACCAAACGGGAATCCTGGTGAACCTGATGAACTTCACAAATGATTTAACGTTACTGGCTGAATGTTTTACTACCATGAAACTTAGGTTTAATTCAGATGCCTTGAACAAATTTCGCATCATTCTAATAAAAAAACGAGATATCATCAAACCTAGTCCACAAAAATAGCACATTTTTTCATTCCTCAAACATTGTTTTGATAAATTATACAATGTCACGATTAACACAGTAAAATGTTGTTACTTTGTGAATTTCTGTTCAACAAAGAGGCATCACGTAATTCTTTTGTTCCATGCGCGTAAAAAATTAACCTGCGTTGAACTTAACACGTTATGGCAAAAACACATATTTCGAGTCAATTTTAAACGAAAATCATTTTTACATGAAATAATCAATAGTTGACAGGAGCTTCAAATACCGCGCTTGTTGAGTTGCTTTGCGGTGTATGCTACGAGAGACTAAGCCTGACCACCATTGAGGTTTGCCATTGTTACGAACACTTACTTAAGAAGCGAATCGATCCTGAAGTTACGGGGTGTTGCACCCACATATCACGCACATGGCGAATGTTTTGGCAATGGAATTATCGCCGCTGCCTGAAGTTTTGCAGCAAGGTCATTTTTAGTAAAGGATCGAGATTGATCAATTTGGGCTTTGCCGAAAGAGAAAATTAAATCGAAGGCTAACAATAAATGGTCGCTCTTTCCGAACGGTGGAAGAAAAATGAAATTTTCTATAACGCATATGAATTTGAAATAACTAGGTCGAGTGTTGTTGAAGAATGGCCCTCACAGAATCTAGTTGGTTTGTTTACTTGTTGATGACGAATATAGGAGTTCAGCCACTCGAGATAGTCGTTCGCGATTCCTGGTGCATGAGCAGTTTGCTACTCCCAGATTATATCATGGTGATTAAATTCTCCGAGCATTAGACCATGTGATACTATGTTCAAACATAATTTACAAGAAGGTATTTTCTTCCAACTAGTGTTAAGACCCAGTTTACATTTATACACGTGCATCCATGCATGAGCAAGTCTGATACTAGCTGTACGTTTGCGGTAGAAAGAGTAATGCTTTCCTCAAAAGAATTATCATGATCAATAATAACAGTATCCTTCCTGCCAACTTACCAGGAGGTCTAACGCTTTTTACGGTGCAAAACCTGTTACACATTGCATGATTCCGAGACAGTCAAACATTTGTAACGGATGTCATCAACAACACAGAGGAGTTATTTCCATTTATTTCTATAGCTACATTCTTTTTTATAGAACGGGAGATCAATATCACATGAGCCCGAATCCCCGGGATCTGGGCTATCTAAATGCTTTTTGACCTCGGGCGTAGCACATAAGTGGCTTCGAGTTTGCTGAAGGATTCATTTCATCAGAAAATAGAGCATTCCTTTTTAAATTAGATGACTGTTTCTGGCATTCAGTTTCACTTTCGTAGTCCGAGTCACTTCATCTGAAACACAGTTCCATCTCCACGGGATTTTTCTCGACAATTGCGCTGTTTATCCGCCGAGTAGCATTAGCATGAGGTAGCGCCATTGCCGGCCTACTGTGAATAATGGTGGTTCGCTTTTAATGCGAATAAGTACGCTACAATTAACTTCTAGCCTATACTTTTCATCTCTATTTGAGCTAGATATTTTCTTGTGTGGCTGAGAGTCAGGTTTCACCACGCACTTAGCCTTAGCTAATTTAAGTTACTTAACTTTCGAGAGGAAGTGATCGCGAACGCAATGCTTTGTGAAATCGACTACAGTTGGAAGCGGCAATAAGCTATATGCGGAGTTAGGGTCTCTGTTTAATTTGCTGACACTGTGTACTCACTTAATTCAACCGTTGGGTGCATGGCTAATGAAAGATGGAAATCAGTGAGCTTTCAGTGGTCACTTGCTTTGAGAGCATCTAAATCTTGGATAAAACGCTCCACTGTGCCATGATTGGGACTTCTATTGACCACGTTTATCTACCTCGGTTTCTAGCTTGAAGTTCATGAACCATTCATTTCCAGGTTGTGGATTCCCTTGACATGCTAGCAAACCCCTTTGTTAAGCTTATATTTCCACCTCGGTCTGGCATAACGTTTGTCTAAGAAGCGTTGGAAAACCAGAAGTATGGTCGTCTAGTCTTTTGTGTTCTCGATGGAGTTTTGTGCTATCTGTGGGTAGAAAAGTCATCAAACCTAGCTCCGGAGTAGGAAATACATCGAAACGCTTTTACTTCTCGAGCAAAGGTTTCATGCAGCCTTTAAATTGCCATTAAAGAAATTGTCGGGCTGTATGAGCCCTAAAGTGAACCCTATGGAGATGTTAGCACCCTAATACAGTGAACATTGTTGTGTTGTACGTGCATTCATGTCATTAAATGCACGAATATAGCAGACGTAAATTATTCAATGGAGAAACTTATGCTTCAATTTTCATTTTAACAAGAAAAACAGAATAAAGTTTTGAGATTATTTGTTATACCCACGTAATGCTGTCGCAAGTTTTGAACAAGTGTTTCATTAGTACTCACGCTGTAAGAATCATGTGCATGAGAAATTGCTTTGATGCAAAACCCTATCGATTTCACGAAGCATACATTGTTTGATCACGCGCAACTCTATCGTCACGTGACGAATCGATAAGTAATCTATGACGTGCAGCTTCTTCGCACTCATTTAACAAACAGTCATTTCGAAGACACGAAACAGCTAATACATTATACATTGCGTAAATAACTCGTATCAACCTTCTTTCAGTCATTCATCATTTTCTCTGAAAGCCATCAGTTCCACTGTTATTGGTGCCCTGTTATATTCGTAACATTGCACATTAGAATTAATCTACTATCATTTGTTGCATGGTTATTCTACAAATTTACAACAATCTTTACTGACTTGTCTCAAACATCCGACCGAATGTACACTTTTGTTGGTGTTTTAACGCCTAGCTTTTCTATACTCATTATATCTACGAATAAATCTTTGAACATAAGCCACTAACAGCTCAACTTTGCAGTTTATCTTTGGTCCATCATCATCATATAAATTCTATTTTTGCTTCGTTGCAGTACTTTACAATATGCTTTATTTTCTCACAGCTGTCCTCTGAGGTTTCACTAATTTCTGTTTATTCCGTCGCATGAGAAATCCTCGAACAATGATATCAGTTGCGACAATATAATCAGCTAACAATCGTGAACTGACATGATTCGAATTTTCTTGCTCGTGAAAACGAAATTCCATCCCAGATAAACAACAGGGAAAATTGATATTTATCAAAATACACCCCAGAAAAACAACATGGACAATATATATTACAATTATGACGATCAATAGTTCGATTCAATTAAGTTAGATTTGGAAACGTTTTACCCAATCAGCGTGATTCACTACATTACCAGGTATAGCACGTGTAATATTAATAGTATGGTGAACATACTTCGGTCGACAGCGACAATGTATTCACATCAAAAGTACATCCCCATGTGCTTATTTGCATACATTTCCGTCACACCCACACACAAACCACGACCGGTTTCGTGCTTTTTGCAATCATGATGTAGGGACAGTAAGATCAGGTTTCGCATGCACTTGAAACAGTGGAGGAATGGTATACAAGTAGTGCTTGTATGCCACTGTTGGATAACCCTGGTACGACCAAACCGCTCAGTGACATGTGTCCAAACACATGTGTAATGGGGTTAAGCCCATAACCATGAATCAAAATGCTGATTTCCATGCATTACCCTAACTGACGAGTGCAAACAGCAAGAAACAGTTTTTGGGGTGTGACTGAAATGCATGCAAATGAGCATTTTGGTTGATTATCATGGGTGAAGACACTATCTACATGAGTGTGGGATAATGGGGTTGAACAGGTTGGTCGTACCGGTTTTATACAAAAGTGGCATAGAAGCGCTATTTGTTTACATCCAATTTTGTTTTATTGAACTGAGTCATATTGCTTGACGGCCAATTAATTCTACATCTTATTGCACGTGGAATTTGGAGAAATCAGACACAATTGTTCACTATTGTATTGATAATTTTATACCTTGGCATTATTACACTAACAGTCTATCTTCTCAGCATTGGCTGAATTTATTGCTTTTTGTTTGAATTATTCCATGAAATTTGGCTCACAACGTATGTGCAACCCGGTACAGTTGAGTTGTCTATTGTTATTGTTGTTGTCCATTAATCTTGTTAATAGTACCGTCAAGATCGTATTCTTGATTTGTCGAACTAAGAAACGGATGGTATTGAATTTTACCGTTGCTCACTCGGCTAGCTAGCATGACTGAAAAACGAAATTAAAAGAATTTCTATTCAATTATTCGAACATGAACTAATACTACCCACGAGACTTTATCATTGCTTTAATAAACAAAATTTATTGACGAACCTAGCTTAGCAGTACTCGATAGAGTGTTGGTGGTCGTTAGTATTTTGTATTTCTATTTGATATTTTCGAATTCTAATTTAATAATTGAATGGCATAGGCTCTCCGCATAATTATATTCTTTGAATATTTTCACTAGTGTCGGTTGATACCCAAGCTCTACTATTTTTAACTGTGAAATTATGTGTGACCTCGAAATTGAGTATTCTTTCAAACGCTGTTGCGATTGTTTAATAGACTTTCCACAATTAGCCACTAAGCTGTGAACTGAGAAGCTATGAGTCTAACATTATTGCTAACTTGCACGTTTTCGTCATTACAATTACCTTAAGTTATTCAATAATCGGTCAACTAGAAAATGACATCAAATATCCATGTGAATATTTCATGTATCGCACAGGAGACAATCGTTCAGTCATTCGTTCTGCGATAGATGTGACTAGCACTCAAATGAAAGCTGTAACGCATTGAGTGGAAACAATAATTTTAGGTAGTGCATAAAAAGAAAGCCATCATGTGCATAATAGACGTATCTACGACAATCGATAACGTAAGTTGAACGCACTGAGGAGCATAACATCGAATTCTTCTACCGAAGTTGGTAAGGAGACTCAGCTGATGCATTCCATTAATGGGTGTGAGTTTCTAGTACGATCTAATGATCGGTGATCGGTGATATACTTTATTAAGTAATATCATATCAATTTGATCCGCATTTTCAAATTTTGCTATGCGAAGTACGTGGTTCGTATTATGTACTTGTCAATCTCCGTGGTCACACTCGCTGTTGAGATTGTTTGCAAAATGCGTCGCAACATATCCAGGAGAGGTCTGCAGCAATAACCTGTCGATCCACACTTATTTGTGAATTGAAATGGCTCGCTAAGTTGGGGTACGTTGAATTTGTGAAAATTTACTGGTAACTCGCTCTTTGAGCTACTTTGCGGCGTATCAAAAATATACCATGTTAGCCATTTTTAGAATCTTCGAAGTTCACGGATAGCATTGAATGCTTTTCACAATTCAAAATAGAAAACTTGGTTGCAGCCTCTTCCCGCAAACGTGTCAGCCGAGAAATTAAGTTCGTTTAAAATCTAAACTATTCATGCGCGATTTTTCGTCAACTTGCTTGACTTCAGTAAGCTTATTACTCGATTCAATTTGATAAACAATGTTTCCCGTGAAAAATATCTCGAAAATTTAGGATATCTTATTATATAAGTGGATATGAGGGCATTTTATAGGCATCTACTTACCAACATCTTGGAAACATCCTCGCTCTAATCATTGGCATCAGCTTGATCCTATTCTTGTTAAGCGAACTAATATAGGCAGCGTGCTCCTCACCAGATCATATGAAAGCGCAGACTGCGAAACTGATCGTTCACCGGTCTGTGCAAAACTGAAGCTTCCTCACACGAGATGTCACCGCACCAAATTGTCTGCTAAGCCTAGGATAGATGTCACTCGCATGTGCGTACCTAATCTAATTGCGAAATTCGCAAAAGCCTTCACAGACGAGTTCAACAAGACAACCCCACTTGAATCTGCTTCAGAAAACTGGGAATTGATAAAAAGCAGCATATGCCGAGTCGCACTTTCCACGTTCGGTCCAAAGAAAGCTCAAACATGCGACTGGTTCGAAGCAAACGCTTCTGAGATGACTGCTGTGCTAAATGAGAAACGCTCAGCGTTCTTGAGGTTCAAAGGTATGCCAACAGATGAAAACTTACGTCTTCTAAAAGCAGCTAGAAATAAGGTCCAACAGACTGCAAGGCGATGTGCAAACGACTATTGGACTGAAGTTAGCCTCAATATCCAAAAAGCTGCGGATACCGGCAATTTTCACGGTATGTATGATGGGATCAAGAGAGCCATTGGCCCAAACAAACTTAAAACGGCCCCCATTAAGTCTTTATCTGGTAAGCCGATTGTCTTCAAAACTCAACAGATGGAAAGATGGGTAGAGCACTTCTCCTCCCTCTACTCTAGGGACAGTACGGTTCTACCGCATGCACTTGAAAATGTCGAACGGTTGCCGACCATTGAACATCTAGATACCCCTCCTACTCTTGATGAGCTCAATAATGCAATCGACCGCTTAGCGAATGGGAAGGCCCCTGGTGACGACGGAATTCCACCTGAGCTCATCAAATGCGGTAGAGCAGCATTATTACAGCCTCTTCACCATTTGCTTCTTCAGTGCTGGCAGGAGGGGTGTGTCCCACAAGAGATGCGAGACACAAAGATCATCACGCTATTTAAGAATAAGGGTGATAGAGGCGACTGCAACAATTACAGAGGAATCTCCCTTCTGAATGTTGTAGGCAAATTGTTTGCTAAAGTCTTACAGATCCGTCTGCAAGTTAAGGCTGATAGAATTTACTCCGAATCCCAATGTGGCTTCCGCAAGGGAAGATCAACCGTTGATATGATCTTCTCCCTGAGACAACTTCAAGAAAAGTGTCAGGAACAGCGTATGCCATTATACGCTGTTTTTATTGATTTAACTAAGGCATTCGACTACGTCAGCAGGGAGGGTCTCTTCAAAATGCTCGATCTGATAGGCTGCCCCCAAGGCTGCTGAGACTCGTTATTTCGTTCCACTCAGGCATGAAAGGCTCAGTCCATTTTAACGGTTGCAGTTCAGAAGCATTTGAAATTCGCCGAGGCGTCAAACAAGGGTGTGTTCTTGCTCCGACGCTGTTCGGCATTTTCTTTGCTTTGCTTCTGAAGCACGTTTTTATGACGAGAACAGAAGGTATTTACATACGCAAGCGAAGTGATGGTAAGCTTTTTAACCTTAACCGGTTGAGAGCACGAACCAAAGTACGGGATGTGATAATCCGTGACCTGTTGTTTGCCGACGATGCAGCCTTTATTGCTCACTCCAAAGAGAACCTACAGTCGCTAATGGACTGTTTTTCGTCGGCATGCAAAGACTTTGGCCTAACAATCAGCATTAGCAAGACCAAAGTCCATGGTCAAGGGACTGTATCGCCACCAATCATCACTGTTGGAAACTGTCAGCTCGAACCAGTACATCATTTCACATATCTTGGTTCAACCATTGCAGATAACCTCTCGCTAGACACGGAGATTGATAGGCGGATTTGCAGAGCAGCTGTCATTTTGTCTCGATTGAACTCTCGTGTTTGGGGTAACCGCAAACTGACTGTAAAGACAAAGATGATGGTAAACAGCGCGTGCGTACTAAATGCTTTACTATACGGCAGTAAAACCTGGACCACCCACGCAAGACACGAACGGAAGCTAAATGCTTTCCATATACGAAGCATCCGTCGTTTCTTGAACATATCGTGGATGGACAGAGTGACTTACGCTGACGTGCTTTCAAAAGCTGGTCTACAGAGCATGTTCACCCTATTACGTCAGCGCCGCCTGCGGTGGCTTGGTCATGTCTATAGAATGGAAAATGGTCGTATTCCGAAAGATCTACTCTACGGTGAGTTGCAATTAGGAAGTCGACCATTGGGCCGACCGCACTTGCGGTACAAAGATGTTTGCAAAAGAGATATGAAAGCTCTTGACATTGACCCCGCAAGCTGGGAAGAACTTGCTCTTGACCGCTCACTTTGGAGGCATTGTGTAAAGCGTCGACTGCAAGCCGGGAGGAGCAAATACAGCTCCTGGCTGCTGAACGCAGATCACGCCGCCGGCGTGCAACTGATGCAATACAACAGAGTTCTGACTATCGTTGCAAGCGCTGCGAGAGAGATTGTTCCTCCCGAATCGGACTGTTTAGTCATTCAAAAGTTGCAAAACATGAAATTCGTGCGATGTGATTGTACATCATGGTCGACATCGACCGATGGAGCCACAACAACAACCCTAGTAGTCCCGCTAATTACAGGCCGGTCACATTGACTTCTGTGATCGGTAAACTTTTAGAGAAGCTGATCAAAAGGAAAATAGAGCACTTTCTTTTGGAGTGTGGGCGTTGGTGTCCACAACAACATGGATTCACCAAAAATCGCTCATGCGTAAGTAATCTGCTCCTGGCGCGAGAAAGTGGGTGTGCTTTGACTGATTCTGGTCAAGAGGTCGATGTCATTTTTATCGACTTTAGTAAGGCGTTTGACCGCGTGCCCCACCGCCGATTGCTCGTCAAGCTGGAGGGTTTGGGTATTCAGGGTTGTCTACTTAAATGGATCGAGGCATTCATCTCAGGGCGGTCAAACCGTGTAGAGGTGAATGGAGTTTTGTCTTCAGAGATGACAGCAGGCTCCGGAGTGCCGCAGGGATCTGTCCTTGGCCCATTGTTATTCAAAATTTTCGTTAATGATATTCCGGACGCGGTAGCGATCGATTGTCTTTTATTCGCGGATGATCTGAAACTGTGGGCCTCTGTCAGTTCCTGCGATGGCCACAAGCAACTGCAACAAGCAGTTGATGACTTAGTCATTTGGACACATCGCTGGTCACTGCCTATCAATGAGGACAAGACAGTGGTCATGCGCATAAACTCCGATGACACTGGTGGTGAATACTTTATTGGAGGTAAGCCTATTAGAGCGGTGACGGTCGAAAAAGACTTGGGGATTCTGGTTATGGATTCCTTGAAGTGGAAGGCTGACACTTGTCGCAGAATAGGCAGCGCTACCAGGATGCTCTGGGCGATTGGGCGTTCCTTTGCGTCCATTACCCCGCAAATGTTCCAGACACTTTTCTCTGCGTACATTCGTCCTCTGTTGGAATATGGGCTACCTGTTGCATTTCCTCAGTCCAAAGGCGAATGCGACTCCTTGAAGAGGGTATAAAGGAGGGGCACTAAGATGGTTTGTGGAATGCGCCAACTCGCGTACGAGGATAGGATGAGCTTGCTGAAACTCTACTCCCTAGAGCTTCGAATGGAAAGATATGACCTGCTCCTGACACTCCGTATTCTTCTCGGTCAATATGAAGACGAGTTCCTCCAGTACTTCCGATTAGTAGGTGAGTCAAGGACTCGTGGACATGACTTTAAGTTGCAGAAGCCTAGAAGGCTGAAGCTGAGTAATGCGAGCACGCTATCCACGTGGGTGGTGAACATTTGGAACTCTCTACCGAAAGGGCTCCTGTCTCTACCATCTGAACAGCTATTCAAAAGCGCGTTGGATCAGCATTTGTTGAGACGGATGGACTTGATCCCCGGAGTGATATAGTGGTGTTCCTCTACTCTCAGGGTTTGCCTTGTCAGCAGAAGTCACCCATGTCTATTACTGTGATGAAGCTCAAACAGGATTTTATCCCTTCTGCTTTCGATTCAGAAGAAGAAGAACCGTGTTTATCTTTTATTAAAATTTCAGATCTATAAAGGAAATTATAATCGTGTGCTCACTGAGCAGAAGATTCACACTTCAGGCATTTTAAGTGAACAACAAAAAATAGTCGAATTTGTTGTTCACACGAAAGGATGGTCTTATCACTGGTCATGGGGTTCTGTGTATCGGATCATTTAAATGCTGATCGCTCTCTGAGATAAATAGAAAATTTAGATTGTTTATCAACTAACATTGCTTTTGTGCTGAGGTAAGAAAATGAACAACACTGGCACATTAGAATATGCGATTAACGTTTAACATCGACTCAACAAATCCACCGAATGGTATCAGT
Organism: Atriophallophorus winterbourni; assembly: GCA_013407085.1. Taxonomy (NCBI): domain Eukaryota; kingdom Metazoa; phylum Platyhelminthes; class Trematoda; order Plagiorchiida; family Microphallidae; genus Atriophallophorus; species Atriophallophorus winterbourni. The sequence goes on from JACCGJ010015866.1 coordinate 13,444, forward strand.
GCGAATCTGTATTGGACTGACCACTACAATAATGTCCCCAATAATGTTGGAGAAAAGGCACAGGAGATAAAAGGTGTATAGCGGTAGCCAAAAGGGTGTACGAAGGTACATGGCAGCATTCACGGAACCCGAATCAACGGAAAGTGAATTATCAAGGTCAATTGTTATGTACAGTAAAACAATGTTGTTACACAGCCCCCTTCCAAGAAGTCTGGTCAGAGAAGACTTATGATTAGGAATTGACTTTTGAACGGGCCAAGCGGTGTCAGGTCATTCCAGGCTGGAACATAGTCTCTCAGCAACCAGTCACTTTGAAGCCAGCCAAGGCACTTGATCTGCATGGGTCGATTGTCGGTGGTGACCAGGGTGGGATACACGAAAACCGATAAGTACTAAGCCGAGTCACGTCTCACATGGGGTGAACGAGCTGCTAGCGGGATTCGCCCGTCTGGCATGGTCTTAGTGTAAACCCAGTAGGTGCAAATGTAGGCACATCCGTAGGCTTGACAACGAAGAACCAGAAGCTTTAAAAACAGTTCGTGCTGAGAAGTTCCTGCACCCCTGGGTCGATGGAGAACGGCCTCGCCTGGAGAAAGCTGAGTGGCTTGTCGTCGGGCTGGTAAGGAACTTGTCTGATAAGTTTCGTGTTGGGCGGCGTGTGCTGATTGTAGGGGCTACCGGGAGGATGGCGACAGGCGTCGGCGATCCGGAGGTCGCGTGTGCCACGGTTTCCACAGCGGGAGGTACATGCGTACCGAAGGGATACACGAAGGATGCGTGTATTCCAGGTAACCGGATAGGATGGCGACAAGCGTCGGTGATCCGGGGGTGGCGCGTGCTACGTTTTCCAAAGCTGGAGGTGCATGTGTACCTGAGAAGTGAGAAGAAAAACTCTCTGGTGCATGGGTTTATGGCCACGACCGAGTTATAGTGAAGAGGTACAAAAAAGCATGCACGGGATATACCAAGCGATAATAACGTGGTAAATAACCGCTACATAATTGGCAAATGTGCCGTTCCGGACTCTACTCACAGTTGAGATGGCGGATTGCGGGTAAATATTTGATGTACACGTGGTTATTATCAAATATTGTGTGTTTTCCATGAAAGTTTCATGCTGCATGTACCCACTGGCTTTCGGCCATACTACTTTTTCCGTAACAAACGTAACGCAAGCACCAATGCCAGAATGGAAAAGATTGCGTATGGTGTGACTAATGCGCCGTCTAAACGCATATAGGGTAAGTAGTATGAAAGCGCTTTGCGATAAGAAGGGAGGGATATCGCCCAAGCCATCGGGCAAGTGTAGAGGTGTGATGAAAGGATAGGCGTCCCTGAGCGGTGCGATGCCGGCATCGATAGCTTGCACTGCAGCGATTTCGCTGAGTTCGAGGGAGAGTGGCCAGTCTATCACACACGTTGTAAGGATAGGAATTGTGGCACCTAAGATATATGGTATTTCAGTCTTAAAATGACTGACAAAATCCTGGTGCATAGTCTCGCTAGGAGAGTACCTACCCGACGATCCGTTGATTGATGTACGAGGGGCTTACAAGCAGTAAACAAAGTAAACTGTCTGCCCTGTAGATTGTGTTCTAACCCGACTTGTGAATTAATCAACAAGTGTAGGTACGTGATGCATATGACGTTTTGATGTAAAACGTGTTAAAGGGGATAAAAAATATCCTGGAATTACGCAGATGTAAATCGGGAAAAGACGTACCGGAAAAAAATCTCGAATTGTGCGTGAATATTGGGCTTACCAATTGTAGTACACGAAGGATTCGTGCATCACGTCGGGCTCACCAATTTGTAGTGGACTGCCCACTAAAAAATGTCCCCAAGAATGTTGGAGAAAAGGCACAGGGGATGAAAGGTTTATCGCGGTAGCCAAAAAGGTGCACGAAGGTACATGGTAGCAATCACGGAACACGAATCAAAAGTGCGTCATCACGAAAGTGTGTTATCAAGGTCAATTGTTATGTAGAGTAAAACAATGTTGTTACAAATCGTTTTTAGAAATTGAGACACGTAACGGTTGTGAGAGAAACAGTATTGATTTATATAGTACTGCGGAGCAGCGAACGTGCGTCGCATCAAATACGAAGCGATAAGCACAAATCACGCAATATCCACTATTCATGACTCAATATTAATCGCGAACGCATAATGTTATTATTGTTTAGTGTATCGACATGGTGATATTTATGAAACCATTCTGGTAATGGACGAGTTCAAGTACGGTTGTGGTTCTCTCTCACTTACGGCTGGGCCAGCATCACCCACAAACATATCACATGGCAGAAAGATAATGATTTAATCCGTTCTATTGAGCGCTGCTTGTTATTACGAGAAAAATCGTTATGCTCTTCACATCAGATTGGTCGACAACAATCTAAGCTCCTAATTCAAACAATTAAATAATCAATTAGGACATTCATTAGAATTTGTGCCGAAATCACTTTGCATATGCTATTGAAAAAACGGTTTATCAGTCTGAATGTGTGCCAGACAAAAAACCTCACTTCAAGCAGTTAATGCTTTTACAAACTCATCGGCTTATCTCAGCCTACTTCAGTGGGTGTTTCAAAGCAATTAAAAGCTTTATTTATCTTAAAAGTAAATTAAAATTAAAATAAAATAAAGCAAGTAACCATATAAAAAAATAATAGGAATGCATAATAACAACAAAGATTCCTGCTCATAATGGAAGGGCAGCCTATGTATTGAGGTGCGATGTTGGTATTGGTCAACTTATACTTGTGAAGTTTGGCCTTGAACATATTCTGGCTTTATACACAAATGATGTATGGGGTCAGAGAGTTTCCCATTCGTTTCATATATAAATTTAAACTTAAGGTCATCAAAGTGGAACATCATATTTTTAGGATATTTATGATATTGTTGAGGCCATCTGATCTATTTCCAGATTATAACGAAAATTTTTGCAATTTTCGAAGAATTCCAATATAGTCACGACTAGTTAATCTGCTAAATTAGATCATGCAGCAAGGAAGTCTCAAGAGAATTGAGACTTAGCTGCTCACTGAGGGGATTTTTGTATTGTACGTTCAAAACAGCTTGCAGATAACGCTAAATCCATTCAGTGTAAAATATGTTTAAAGTAGGTGCATAATAGATGTGGTGGAATGAAGCCAGATATGCATCGCTGGCTCCAAAATAACTCATTCGATATCATTTGCACGATACGTAAGATATGCCTTCTACCGGCTATTGTCAAGTTCGCAGGAAAGTCAGCCTCAAGTCAACACTGCTTCTGCTAATATCCCTAAATGCTCAATGGCGTGAACGTAGATAGTGGCTCACCCTCAAAGGTGGGCAAAGACCACTCATCATGTGTGTAGCAAACTGGCGTGCAAGCCAACTCTGTGCGCACTTTTGAAAATGTTGCTCACTTACCTGCACTCCTTTTAAAATATGGATAAATTTCTGACAGTGCAATCAACGTTCATTGACTCAAATAGGTCGAGAAGCCAACGCAGTCACTAATGTAATCGGTAACAATAACAAAAGATTTACAAAACAAAGAGCACATTTTGCGATGAACAGGATTACACGGGAACGCAATTTCCATTAACTCTGCTCTTGCACCCCTTTTACGACGAAGGAGAAAAGGTGTGACGATACGCACAGCATTTCGTCTAGGCCAATGGCCAGCGCCATGTGATTACACAAGACTTTAAAATTCGTGTTAGACACCGCTGTGCAAATGAACTTACTGCTAAAGACAAGTTTTCAGTTTGAAGGGTAGCGAACCACGACTCCTGTGTGATATCTCACCGAATGAACTTAAAAAAATGCGAAAAGCTACTAAAAAGATTTCAGAGCGCATGGAGCCAGGTGAGCCAAAAATGCGCATTGTGGATTTCCATGTTGATAGAATGAGGCCAAATGTTCGTTAGTAGGCTGAGACGATATGCCTGCGGAGGTCTCAGGACCTTTAAAATTGATTTATTTTGAGGCAAAGACCTTGAGAAACGAACTTGATGAACTCGTTTAGCATGTTCCTCATCCGAATAGTGTAGGAGCTAATAGGTGTGAGTCAATTTTGTATTTCGTATTTACTCCAATGCCGTTCGAGATTGAAAAAACGTTAGGGTGTATTGACCATGCCATCTCAAGTTGTCGATGGAAGCGCAACAGTGGCTGAGCACTAGATTACATTCCCAAAAGCAATTTTCGGAAGGTGGACGCGGATAGGTGATGTGATGTTACCACCTCTCTCGATTGTCTCTCTATCAATCAGCTGATGTTGAATATTTTTGGATAGTGATCGGAAAAATATCTTGACAGTTATTGAGGTAGCTGTTTCGTTCACAATGCGTCGGACTAAAGCAAAGGGTCTTCTTGGTTTGACAAGAACTTCGAAAGCTTGTTGCGGCAAAGGCAAAGGCTGTAGTAGCTTTTCACAATCTGGAGAAACGCCACCGACTAAGACAACTATTGACAATCTAGAAATCTCTGCACGGCATTAAAACGCAGCAAACGTTTGCTTGACAAGTCTCCCTGTGCACCGAAACATCTATTTGCATACATACAATTGCATCACCATACATACATAATCTGATGGATAATAGTGCGCTAAACATTGATGAGGATGGTTTGAAATCTTAATCCCTGGTTAAGCCTCCGTGTACTGTCTTGAGAACAATGATCCCCTTCTGTTGATAAGAACAGTGCGCTCCTTTCTGATCTCAATGTAGATTGACAGACGGTTAGACTTCAGTTGCAACAGGTAGACACACCATCCGCGCAAAGCACAGAAGGAATTTATCCATTGATTTTACAAGCGCTTTCAGATTTCTTGTGAAATCCCCGGCTAGATTGTTTACAAATCTTTAATATTATGGGTTCTACCACAGGAATTGAATCAAGGTATTATAAATTCTATGTTTATCGTTGAGAACCCTGGTTGTCCTGCTAATACAGGTCGGTCACAATGAATTATGTGATCGGAAAATCTTTACAGAAGTCGATCAATGTCGAAACAGAGAAAAATCTTTCAGAGTATGGGCGTTGCTGTCCACAACATCATGGATTCACCAAAGATCGCTCATGCGTAAGTCACTTGTTCCTGGTGCGAGAAAACTGGTGTGCCTGTTGTTTTTATCGACTTTAGCATGACATTCGACTGTGTCTTACACCGGTTGCTCGTCAAATTGGAGGGTCTAGGTTTTCAAGGGTGTCTTCTTAAGTGGATCGAGACATTCATGGCGGTCATTTCATGGCAGTCAAGCCGTGTAAATGTGCATGGCGATTTGCCTTCAGAGGTGATAGCGAGCTCATCTGTGCCACAGGGATATGTTTTTGGCCGTTATTATTCAAAATTTTCATGAGCTACTTTTCAGACACGGCGTCATATGTTGCCTTTTATTCGCGGATGACCTAAAACTGTGAGCGTCTTTCCGTTCACGCGATGGCCACTAGCAACTGCAGCGAGCAGTCGATTACTTAGTCAATTTGACAAATCTCTGGACATTGCTTATAAGTGAGGACAAGTCAGTCGTCATTCGCATAGGTTTTCGCTCGCATGTCTAGGGAAAACAATTTGGAAATAAGCATAATAGAGTGATTACGGAGAAAAAAAGACTTAGGGATTCTGGTTTCGGCTTCCCTAAAGTCAAAGGCACAAACTCGTAGGATAACCTACAGGTCTCTTAGGATGCTATGGGCCATACAGCGTTCATCTTTAGTCTTTAACCGCTTTAGTTTCACAAGCTCTTCTCGGCACACGTTAGAATATGGAATTCCTCAGTTGAAAGGCAAACGCGACTCCTTGAAGATGGTACAAAAGGAGGGTATCTAAATTCTTCATGGTATGCGCTACCTCTTGTAGGATGACAGAGGGAGCTTACTGAAACTTTATCGCTAGAACTTCGAAGAGAAAAATATGATCTGCTCGTTACACGCCGGATTCTTCTTGGTCAATATGACGACGAGTTCCTCCGGTTCTTCATAATGTTACGTGAACCGAGAACTCGTCAACATGACCTCATGTTGCAGAAACATTACAGTCCTAAGCTGAGTAATGAGATCACGCTATCCACGAAGGTGTTGAACATTTGAAACTTGCTGCCGAATGAGCTCTTGCTTCTACCATCTGAACAGCTATTCAAGACCGCGTTGGATCTGCATTTGTTGAGAAGGATGGACCTGATCCCTGAATTAATGTGGTATTGGTCCTATGCTCTCAAGTATTGCATTGTCAGCAGGAGTCACACATGTTTTCTTGATGTGGACGAGCTCAAACGGGATTGTATCCCTTTTGCATTCGATCCAGAAGAAGAAGAAAAAACAAACTCAGACAGCAAAGAAGAACCTTCTACAATTTGATCTAGATTGTCGAATAGGTAACTTTAAAACATGAGATCTGTTACCATGTGGTTGGTGCCAATGGAACAGGTGTTCAAGTGGGTGTTTCACCGTATGCAGAATGTTGAAAAACGGGATAAAATCACCCCGACACGGCGTAAGAAAAGTCAAATTGGTTCAGAGATTCAATCCGCTCCTCGTATGACCTGTTGTATAGTCTCGTCACCAGATTTGTCGCGCGGTCGAATACGCGTTGCAACAAAACCAGGTCCTTCGGTAACCAGCGTATTTCATTGTTGGCCGGACGTAGGTGTCAATAATCCGCGGGAGTACCTACTTTGTGAAAATACCGAAGATCCTTCTATTCAGTGCCACGGATAGGCAGGACATTTTGTATACCGCATAACACTGCCGGGAAGACTTCAACTACTGCCAATCCGTAACCGATGATAGTTGCTGAGATCCCAGAGAGTCTATCAATTCGAAGGATTTACCGACGTTTAACATTTTAAGTTTTTTGAATGTTGAATGGTAGGCAGTTTTTTAATTTTCACGTATGAAGTAAATCGATATATTTTTGTAGTTAGAAAAATTTCTCAATAGAAATGTTTTTGATAATATGTACGTTAAACCAATCTTTGAATGTGCTGTACTCTCTTGATCTCCTTGAATCCTCAAGAATATCGAAATCAGTCTTTACTTTACCATCGATCAACTAAACTAGAAATGTGTAGGTTATTGCAAATAGATAGCCTCCTCGAATTTATTTGACTGCCCCGATCAACGAATCAAGAGATAACTTATGATCCAATACAACTAGCAATCCCATAAAAGGTTTTAAAGATAGGTTGAACTCCAGGACTCATGCTTATCAACTTAGAGCAACTCATTTCCGACTAAAGTCTATAAAGTATTCTCATTTACTTCAATCTGATTTACTCCGAACAGTATACCTTTTATTCTCACCCACTAAACTACTTTAATTGTAAAACTAGACGAGCAAACATCAACCCATTGGTTTTTATGTCTTACTTTACTCTGATTTAATTCATATTGGGATTAAAATAAGTATTTCACGATATTTTCACTCGATTTAAATACTTATTTGAGTATTTCGGTCGCAAAATCACTGATGTTTGGTAGCATTCTAAATACCACTGTCACTATTTACTAAATCGAATCAAACTGAGATCTATTTTATGAAACTGTTTCTTAAACGTTCCCCATATTCTTGGTCATTAAGACTAAAAATTGAATTTAATGATAGGTAATCTGAAATCAATCGCCTTTCGTGGTGCTACATGGAACGAAAAACACAAGCACTTAGCTCGATCAAATAACTTGATTCTTCGTCAACGTGTGCACAATGCAATTCATATCTCCAGTGCATTTCTACAAAGACTAACTAAAATAACGGCGTAATAATTCTACGGAATGAAAACCGCTTCGAGTAGAATAATTGGGAGAATAGTATAGAACTGCGTCTGCAGAATAACTGTAGGCAAAGTGGCTGAACCAACGTCAAGATGCTCAAATCAAAAACAACACATTTAGAGAAAAATTTTATTTGTCACATGTGAATGTGCCGAGTGTTACCTTCCAAATGACATTTCCGGAATTCGTCTCTGATTCGTTGTGATGGCGTCAACGCTTCGAAATGAACGTCATCTAATCAACTTACCAGTTTTAAGAAAATATTTCTTTTCTAACGCATAGCATTCACGTTTCCTGTCCATGTTTTTGCGTAATAATTTTTCTTGCCTTTCGAAGAGATCATCCCAAGCTCCGAATAGTGGTAATTCTTTCAGGTTAATGCACATAATACTGTACTTACCCCAAGTAATGCAGATATTCGCAGTAACCAATAGTAATAAAATCGCCCAGGTGTACCTACCCAACATATCGACTAATATCGTTGTGTGAATGCTAACTCTTTCCGTCCAGATTAACTGTTTTATAGGGATCACACTAACATTTGATTGCATTGTTTTTAAATGTTCTTGATTGGTTTCTCGAAAATCAATGCAGACTGTGGTGCTCACATCCCCGTATGGTCATTTATGAGCGCCTTGAGTGCTTGGCCAGGAATCACTTTTCTGATTCTGTATTTGAACACCGTGTTATTTCCAAGAACCCTATTAATCAGTGGCACTCAAGTATAACTTTGTTTACCATAAAACCACTGTTTCAAGGCTTACACACTCTGAACTTATTGTTTCCATCTGATAAAGAAACTGCTGGTGGTGTGTACGGGATATGGATGTGAACACCACAATATATGCACACTGTATTTAATATTCATTATATTTTCCTTGGTTTCATCCACTTTGTTTGAACTTGGAAATCACGGTAATGAATATTGCATGCTCAGAATTTCATCGGCTCACACAGACTACAAGGTATAAAAAAACAAATGTAGTCGGATCACGCTAGGTTATTCCCGAACGCGGGCTGTGTCGTAAAAATGAAGCAATCAACGTCGGCCTATAAAACCAACATCGCCGCAAATTTCTCCCGCTAGATGTCGTACACAACTTATAACATCACAACAGCATATTTGTCTTCCAAGACAAGTTGTACTACATGGAAAGAATATTACGCATGGGGAATTTGAACCTGAAATCCTCTATCTTTTTGTTGAAGATATAGCTGAGGTAAAACCATGAGTTGCGGCCGTGAAAAAGTTAGTTGAACCAAAAATACCATCATTAGTAAAAGCCATGTTCTAGGGAACATGTTATTCACACCAACAATCAATCCATCTCGACCGCAGTGGCCCTAGGTGAAATCAATGTCACCTTGGAACGCGTCCATCATGCATTATTCCATCTAAAGACGGGAAAGTCTTCGGGGTCAACCGAATAACTTGGCTCATATTGAAGTGATGTGCATACTTGCTCTACAAGTATTTATCACTCGCATCAGTGACTCTAATTAATAATGAAAAATTACCAGGCATCTGCTATATAAGAAAATCCATGTAGTTTAAGAGTAACTAGTGTTTTATCAATAGCCGAAAACTTTGATTTAAATTTTGAAAGACGCATGTTCGCTGTAGAAGCGAACCCTAAAGGGCTTGAACACACGGTAAAGTCTTCCCAAACATTTACGTGTCTAAAAGCGCTGGAGCCAGTTTAAAACCACATTAACCGTAAGTTTTATAGGGAAGCTGTAACTACTACGGAAACATTGATTTCTACACAAAGAGACCAAAGTCCCTTGCCTCATCTCAGTACGACAAATGATTCTGTGAATCAGACCAGGAGTCTATTGAATAGAAGTGCTGAATTATCAAAGAATGTGCACAAGCTAAGACCGAAGAATTTGAACATCTAAATTCCCCAAAATGCAAAAATTGAATATCTAACGGTAATGTGTAGCAATCTTATTAGAGCAACTTCGCCATATCTAAAGCAACGCGAAGCAGAAGACAGGAAACAATGGAATGACCGTTGCCGAAGCTTAGGCATCACAGCCTCATTTGCGTCGCCGACCCGATTATTTCGACCCCGAACTCACATCGTCCGAATACAGCCAGTTTACTGCGTGTAGTGCTAATGTCCATCCAAGAAGTAGAACATATGTTGCTCGCCTCATCCCTTCTATTTGTAATCAAATCGGCCCTGCGAATATTTCCGGACGTTCAGTTTAAAGAACGGCAAATTCGTCGTAATAATCCGGAACAAGCAAAGGAGGCTATAAATCGCAGATCTGTTATATTTCATGGTTGACCCAGAAGAAGAATCCAGTAAACGTCTGCAACACGATTGCAGTAAATTAAGATTTTCACTAGAGATTCTAGGTTCAAAGGACATGATAACGACTCATGTTATGTGCCTTAAACCGGAAAAGGAATTACATTAGCAGAGGAAGTAACATATCAGCCGATGTGTCCAAATCAGCCTTCAGAGCTTCTGGTGAAATCCCATCTGGTCCTGGAGCTTTGCGATTGTTCAGCTCTTTTAAGGCAAAAAGGATCTTATTTCGACCGGAGGGATCGGTGTATACGACTAGCAAATTTGCTGCAGGCGGGATGTCAGTGACTAAAGTAGGTGCTGGTCGATTTAAGAGTTCCTTGAAGTGCTCCATCCATCGCTTTCTTTTCGCCGATTCCTGACTGATAAGGTTACATTCACCGTCGTTTACTATTTTGCCGTAAGGTATTTTCTTTCTGAAAGATGCATGTTCGCTGTAGGAGCTAGCCCTACACGGGTCGAAAACACGTTAGAGTCTTGCCAAACATTTGCGAGTGAGAAAGCGCTGGAGCCAGTTCAAAACCACATTAACCGTAAGTATTACGGGGAAGCTGTAACTACTACGGAAAGACTGATTTCTCCAGAAATTGACCAAAGTCTCTTCCAACTGCTCGGTACGACCAATGATTCTGTGAATCAGAGCAGTAGTCAATTGAATGAAAGTGCTGAATTATCAAAGAATTGCACAAGCGAGGACCAAACATTTTTGAACACTAAAATCCCGCAAAATTCCAACATTGGGTATCTACTGTTGTTGTTGGCCTCCGTCGGTCGATGTCGACCATGGATTTACATCACATCGCATGAATTTCATGTTTTGCGGCTATTTGAATGACTAAACAGTCCGATTCGGGAGGAACAATCTCTCCCGCAGCGCTTGCAACGATGGTCAGAACTCTGTTGTATTGCATCAGTTGCACGCCGGCGGCGTGATCTGCGTTCAGCAGCCAGGAGCTGTATTTGCTCCTCCCCGGCTTGCAGACGACGCTTTACACAATGCCCCTAAAGTGAGCGATCGAGAGCAAGTTCTTCCCAGCTTGCAGGGTCAATGTTAAGAGCTTTTATATCTCTTTCGCAAACATCTGTGTACCGCAAGTGCGGTCTGCCCAATGGTCGACTTCCTAATTGCAAACTCACCGGGAGTAGATCTTTAGGAATATGACCATTTTCCATTCTATAGACATGACCAAGCCGCGGCATGCGGCGCTGTCGTAATAGGGTAAACATGCTCTGTAGACCAGTTTTTGAAAGCACTTCAGCGTTAGTCACTCTGTCCATCCACGATATGTTCAAGATACGACGGATGCTTCGTAGATGGAAAGCATCCCGTTCGTGTCTTGCGTGGGTGGTACAGGTTTTACTGCCGTACAGTAGAGCATTAAGTACCCACGAGCTGTATACAATCAGCTTGCGGTCAACCCCAAACACGAGAGTTCATCGGGACAAAATGAGAGCTGCTTTGGCAATACGCTTATCAATTTCCGTGTCTAGTGAGCGGTTATCCGCAATGGTTGAACCAAGATATGTGAAATGATGTACTGGTTCAAGATGACAGTTTCCAACAGTGATGATTGGTGGCGATACAGTCCCTTGACCGGAGCCCTTTGTCTTGCTCATGCTGATTGTTAGCCCAAAGTCTTTGCATGCCGACGAAAAACAGTCCATTAGTGACTCTAGGTTCTTTTTGGAGTGAGCAATGAAAGGCTGCATCGTCGGCAAACAACAGGTCACGGATTAGCACATCCCGTACATTGCTTTGTGCTCTCAACCGGTTCAGGTTAAAAAGCATACCATCACTTCGCGTGCGTATAAATGCCTTCTTTTCTCGTCCTTAAAATCGTGCTTCAAAGCAGGGTCAAAAAAAATTCCGAAAGCGTGATAGCAAGAACAGACCTTGTTTGACGGCCTAGGCTACTTTCAATGCTTCTGACCCGCAACCGTTAAAATAGACTAAGTCTTGTCATGCCTGAGTGGAACGAAATAACGAGTCTCAGCAGCCTTGGGGGCAGCCTATCAGATCGAGCATTTTGAAGAGACCCTCCCTGCTGACGTAGTCGAATGCCTTAGTTAAATCAATAAAAACCGTGTATAATGAATACCTTGTTACCGACACTTTTCTTGAAGTTGTCTCAGGGAGAAGATCATGTCAACGGTTGATCTTCCCTCGCGGAAGCTACATTGAGATCCGGAGTAAATTCTATCAGCTAAAATTTGTAGCCGGATCTGTAAGAATTTAGCAAACAATTTGCCTACAACATTCAGAAGGGAGATTCCTCTGTAATTGTTGCAGTCGCCTCTGTCACGCTTATGCTTAAATAGCGTGATGAACTTTGTGTCTCGCATCTCTTGTGGGACACCCCTCTCCCGCCAGCACTAAAAAAGCAAATGGTGAAAAGTTTGTAATAATGCTGCTCCTTACCAATTGATGAGCTCAGGTGAATTCCGTCGTCACCAGGGGCCTTCCCATTCGCTAAGCGGTCGATTGCCTTATTGAGCTCATCAAGTGTAGGAGGGGTATCTAGATATTCAATGGTCGGCAACCGTTCGACATTTTCAAGTGCATGCGGTAGAACCTTACTGTCCCTAGAGTAGAGGGAGGAGAAGTGCTCTACCCATCTTTCCATCTGTTGAGTTTTGTCGACAATCGGCTTACCAGATAAAGACTTAATGGGAGCCGTTTTAAGTTTGTTTGGGCCAATGGCTCTCTTGATCCCATCATACATACCGTGAAAATTTCCAGTATCCGCAGCTTTTTGAATACTGAGGCTAATTTCTGCTTAATAGTCATTTGCACATCTTCTGTTGGACCTTATTTCTAGCAGCTTTTATAAGTCGTAAGTTTTCATCTGTTGGCATACATTTAAACCTTAATAATGCTGACCGTTTCTCATCCAAAACAGCAGTCAACTCAGAAGCTTTTGCTTCAAACCAGTCGCTCGTTCGCGCTCTCTTCGGACCAAAAGTGGAAAGCGCAACTTTGCATATGCAGCTTTTTATTGATTCCCAGTTTTTTGAAGCCGATTCCAATCGGGTTGTCTTGTTGAACTCGGATTTGATATGATCTGGTGAGATGTACGCTTATTATATTTGTGCGTCTAACAATAATAATGACAATGCTTAGAGCGATGATGTTTCCAACAGACGTTATGCTGTGGTTTTTTTAAAGAAAGTGTTACTGACACAAAGACTGATCTGTGTGCAAAATTCTAAAAGGCGTTGTCCGTTTTCATTGGTTTTACCTACACCGAACCTCCCGAGACAATTTTGCCAAGACTGGTAATCTGCATCAACTCTAGCATTGAAATCACCCAATACCACTGCACGGTTACTTTGTGGCACGTTTTTGAGAACTCTTCCGTGGTTATAATAAAATGCGTCTTTTTCAGCAGGCGTCGCAGAGAGCGTCGGTGCATAAACGTTGACCAACGTAATGGTAGCAGTAATGCTCACCTCATCTCTTTTATTTTTAATCAAATCAGCTGTGCGAATATTTCCAGACATTCCGTGAAAAGAACAGCAAATACGTCGTAATAATCCTGAACTAGCAAAACAGGCTATAAATCTCAGAGCTGTTATAAGCAGTTCGATCGACGAAGAATCCAGTAAACGTCTGCAACACGATTGCAGTGAATGAAGATTTTTACAAGAGATTCTAGGTTTAAAGGAAATGATAACGACACATGTTATGCGCCTTAAACCGAAAAAGGAACCTCTTTCTCTCAAAATAATATTCCGCACGATGAGATGAATGATAGAATACTCTATGCGTGGTATTAATGCCGAAAATACACACATCTTGAAATTCGTATTCGGGCTGTATACGACATAAAACGCATGAGCATTATTGTTTCTGAATTGACTTCGCTACCAACTCAATCAAATGCACCTGAGACAAAAAACCTGGAGCAGCCGACCAATTCTATGTCGGAGAATACACTACTATGAGTTCTTCATCTGAAACAAAAATCAAATGTCTATCATGCTGCTACACCAATGCTCAGCGCTTTCTGGCCAAGTTCTCTGAACTTTATACACGTGCAACCGTGTCGTCTTGGGATTTAATTGTAGTGAGAGAAATCCGGTTGAGTAATACTATACACGACTCTGAATTTAAAATCCAACACATGATGATTTACAGAAAAGGTCGAAAAACAAATGTGGCGGTGTCCTCCTCTACTTACGTGAAATCATCAACTTCACTATACATTTTTCGCCGAGCTAGATGTCCCAGATACATTGTTTTGCTCCATCAACTTGCATAATAAACGTAAGTGCCTTTAAGCATTGATTTATCGCCTCCCTTCTCCATCATCTGCCACTGTTTTTTCTATTGCATTACGTTTTGCATTGAAGCTCACATACTCACACTCGCTACTCGACGGTGATTTTATTGTACCGACATTTGCAACCCACATTACGGGTGACGATTCATTCATAAGCTTTCTTCAACTAATAATGACTTGCACCACTGTATACAACCATGTACAACAAACAACGCGATTTCGATCTGAACAAACCCCATCTACTCTAACCCTCATACTTACAAATGAAGAACTCACGATAGAATCTGTTTCCTATACAGCTCCACTCGGATTAAGTGATCATGTTGTCATGACATTTGATTATATTTATCAATACGAACCGGTAGGAAATACTCAACGAACAAATACAATTGTGAACTATGACTTGGTTCGAGCTCTTAGTTCTTAAAATCAACAGGAAATCCTTGAACACAAATCAGCTAAGGAAATCTGGGAAACTTTCTGCAGCCAACTCCATATTATATTGATGTATCATCGAACGTGAAAATAATATGCAACAAACAGCGTCCAAATAAGCATCTCAAAAGCAGTACGCGGAAATGGCTCTGTAAGCGTGACAATGCCTGGTACAAATACTTGGGGGATCAGTCTAGGCTAACTTGATGCAACTACACCTCATTACGAAATAAGTGTGTCTGCCTCATTCAAAAAGACAGAAAAGATTACCAAATCAGTCTAGTTAAGAAAATCGTTACGAATCCAAAAGCATTGTACAAACACGTCAACGCCCTTGGAAATGTTAAAACGGGAATACCGCCACTGGCTTCTGCTACTGTCATAGGGACATGCTTTAAAGATTGTGCAAACATTTTCCGAAAACAACTTACATCAATAATCTCACAAGTGCCGACCCATGGACAGTATTTAAACTCTGACCGCTGCAGCCTGCCAATTCTCTACGATGTGGAATTTCCCCAACGTGGTTCAGACAAAATTAATGACGATGAAGATAACAGGTTCACCCGGTATAGATAATATACACCTACACATTTTGTATAATATGTTTTCCGAATTGGCAACACCGACGTCTTACGTGTTCATGGTAATGTTCGAGCAGAGCTTTTGTGCCAGAAACTAGAAAAACCGTCTGGTTAGTACAATCGACAAGGGTGGCGAGAGAAAGAATCCATTAAACTATCGTCCGATAGATTTATTACCAGTGCTATGGAAAGTAAAGTAGTCAATCATAGCTGATGCCTTGCGGAATCACCTTCAGATTGTTAATTTAATCTCCGCGGCACAGCATGGATTCAGGAAAATCTATCTTGCCTGAAAAACTTGCTATTAGCAAAAAAGCTTTGTCTGAAATACTGGATGCCGGCATCTCCGTGGACGTGATTTATATCGATTTCTCAAAAGCTTTCGATCGTGTCAATCACGGAAAACTTTCGTCGAAACTACTCACCATCTTAAACTCCATGCATAGATTAAAACTTGGTTGATATCCCGTGGGATGTATGTGAGAGTCAAAAATGAACTATCGAGTCAAGTAAAGTTGCCCGTGGTGTCCCACAAGGATCAGTCGTCAAGCCGCTTTTGATTTTAATATATACAAATGACTTGCCTACTTTAGTGAAGTCGTTGGTGCTTATATCCACTGATGTAGCACAGCTTTGGTGCAAGATAAACTCCACGTCCGACACGCAGAAACTTCAAAGGGATCTCGATAATATTTACACCTGGTCCCTAGACAACGAAATGCCACTGAATGCTTCGGAATGCAGCCTATTGTCGCTCAACAGCAAGTTAAACAAATAATATTATCCAGGGCGTAACGTTATAAAAACCGCCTCCTCCGAAAAAGATTTAAACGTTATTATCGAAGCTGACTTAGGAAACTCAAGGCAATCACGACTTGCTGCCAGCAAAGCTAAAATATATTTGGATCTCCTTAGAACAGTCCTGGAAATGTTTGACGCCAACATGACCTGCAAATTGATTTTAACCTACATCCGTTCTCATGTCGAATATACCATACCGGCAAGGGATCCTTGATTGAAAAAAATACCCAGCTATTGGAAACTCCATAGCACAGAAATACAAACCTAGTCCTGAGACTTTCTAATTATCCGTACGAAAGAGACTTGAAATATTGAATTTGAATTTAGCTCAATACAGACGGCAACGAGGAGCACTAATCGTTATTTGGACACTGCCCAATCAACAAATCATTCTTGTATTCGTGTGATTTATTTATTCCGTAACACACATTTACGTGGTCACCAAACTGAACTTCACCAACAGCAGAGCAGGTTGAACAGCCGAAAATATGCAAGTTCAAAACAGTTTACTAACTCACGTGGTACAATCTGGAAGCATTGACGTTTTTAAGAGATCACTAGATGCCCACATGGACAAGTAGGTTTATCTCGTTTGAAAATAATGTCTAACAATTTTTGATATATTTTATCATTCGATCAGATGTACATTTTTGAATCTTGTAACTATCAGAATCATTATTCACATTCCAAATTTCCCGGCCTTGATTCACTGATAAAAAGAACAGTAGTTCTCGTTTATTAAACTTTAATATTCATAAAGAAAATTCTAAATGTGTGCTCACTGAGCAAAATATTCACACTTCAGGCATCTCAAGTGAATAACAACAAATGGTCGAATTTGTTGTTCACACGAAAGGATGGTCTTATCGCTAGTCATGGGGTTCTGTGTATCGGATCATTTGAATGCTGATCGCTCCGTAAGATAAATTGAAAATTTAGATTGTTTATCAACTAACATTGCATTTGTGCTCAGGTTAGAAAATCAACAACACTGGCATATTAGAATATGCGATAAACGTTTAACATCGGCTCAACAAAAGCAGCGAATGTTAGCAGTGCGAATCGTTTTTAGAAATTGAGTCACGTAACGGTTGTGAGAGAAACAGTACTGCAGAGCAGCGAACGTGCGTCACATCGCGTACGAAGCGATGAGCAATAATCACGCAATATCCACTATTCATGACTCAACAGTGATCGCTAAGCATAATGCGGTTACCGTTCAGTGTATACACATTGTGATATTCATTCATTCATTCGGGTAATAGACGAGTTTAAGTACGGTTGCGGTTCTCTCTCACTTACGGCTGGGCCAGCATTACCCACAAACATATCACATGGCAGAAAGTTAAGGATTTCATCCGTTCCATTTAGCGCTGCTTGTTTCTACGAAAAAATCGTTATGCTCTTCAAATCTGATTGATCGACAACAATCTAAGCTTCTAATTCAAACAATTAAATAATCAATTAGTACATTCATTAGAATTTGTGCCGAAATCACCTTGAATTTGAAATTAAAGAAACGGATCATCAGTCTGAGTGTGTGTCAGACAAAAAACCTCAATTTAAGCAGTTAATGCCACTACAAACTCATCGGCTTATCTTAGCCTACTTCAGTGGGTGTTTCATAGCAATTAAAAGCTTCATTTTTATCAAAAGTAAATTAAAATAAAAATAAAATAAAGCAAGTAACCATATATTAAAATAATAGGAATGCATAAAAACAACAAAGATGCTTGTTCATTATGGAAGGTCAGCCTATGTATTGAGTTGCGATGTTGGTTTTGGTCAACTTATACTTGTGATGTTTTGCCTTGAACATATTCTGGCTCGATACACAAATGATGTATGGGGTCAGAGAGTTTCACATTAGTTTCATATATAAATTTAAACTTAAGGTCGTCAAAGTGGAACATCACTTTTTTAGAATATTTATGATATTCTTCAGGCCATCCGATATATTTCAAGATTATAACGAGAATTTTTAGCATTTTTCAAAGGATTCCAATATAGTCACGACTGGTTAATCTGCTAAATTAGATCATGCAGCAATGAAGTCTCAAGAGAATTGAGACTTAGCTGCTCACTGAGAGGATTCTTGTATTGTATGTTCAAAACAGCTCGCAGATAACACTAAATCCATTCCGTGTAAAATATGTTCAAAGTAGGTGCATAATAGATGTGGTGGAATGAAGCCAGATATGCATCGCTGGCTCCAAAATAACTCATTCGATATCATTTGCAGGATACGTAAAATATGCCTTCCACCGGCTATTGTCAAGTTCGCAGGAAAGTCAGCCTCAAGTCAACACTGCTTCTGCTAATATCCCTAAATGCTCAATGGCGTGAACGTAGATAGTGGCTCACCCTCAAAGGTGGGCAAAGACCACTCATCATGTGTGTAGCAAACTGGCGTGCAAGCCAACTCTGTGCGCACTTTTGAAAATGTTGCTCACTTACCTGCACTCCTTTTAAAATATGGATAAATTTCTGACAGTGCAATCAACGTTCATGGACTCAAATAGTTCGAGAAGCCAACGCAGCCCACTAATGTAATCGGTAACAATAACAAAAGATTTACAAAACAAAGAGCACATTTTGCGATGGACAGGATTACACGGGAACGCAATTTCCATTAACTCTGCTCTTGCACCCCTTTTACGACGAAGGAGAAAAGGTGTGACGATACGCACAGCATTTCGTCTAGGCCAATGGCCAGCGCCATGTGATTACACAAGACTTTGAAATTCGTGTTAGACACCGCTGTGCAAATGAACTTACTGCTAAAGACAAGTTTTCAGTTTGAAGGGTAGCGAACCACGACTCCTGTGTGATATCTCACCGAATGAACTTATAAAAATGCGAAAAGCTACTAAAAAGATTTCAGAGCGCATGGAGCCAGGTGAGCCAAAAATGCGCATTGTGGATTTCCATGTTGATAGAATGAGGCCAAACGTTCGTTAGTAGGCTGAGACGATATGCCTGCGGAGGTCTCAGGACCTTTAAAATTGATTTATTTTGAGGCAAAGACCTTGAGAAACGAACTTGATGAACTCGTTTAGCATGTTCCTCATCCGAATAGTGTAGGAGCTAATAGGTGTGAGTCAATTTTGTATTTCGTATTTACTCCAATGCCGTTCGAGATTGAAAAAACGTTAGGGTGTATTGACCATGCCATCTCAAGTTGTCGATGGAAGCGCAACAGTGGCTGAGCACTAGATTACATTCCCAAAAGCAATTTTCGGAAGGTGGACGCGGATAGGTGATGTGATGTTACCACCTCTCTCGATTGTCTCTCTATCAATCAGCTGATGTTGAATATTTTTGGATAGTGATCGGAAAAATATCTTGACAGTTATTGAGGTAGCTGTTTCGTTCACAATGCGTCGGACTAAAGCAAAGGGTCTTCTTGGTTTGACAAGAACTTCGAAAGCTTGTTGCGGCAAAGGCAAAGGCTGTAGTAGCTTTTCACAATCTGGAGAAACGCCACCGACTAAGACAACTATTGACAATCTAGAAATCTCTGCACGGCATAAAAACGCAGCAAACGTTTGCTTGACAAGTCTCCCTGTGCACCGAAACATCTATTTGCATACATACAATTGCATCACCATACATACATAATCTGATGGATAATAGTGCGCTGAACATTGATGAGGATGGTTTGAAATCTTAATCCCTGGTTAAGCCTCCGTGTACTGTCTTGAGAACAATGATCCCCTTCTGTTGATAAGAACAGTGCGCTCCTTTCTGATCTCAATGTAGATTGACAGACGGTTAGACTTCAGTTGCAACAGGTAGACACATCATCCGCGCAAAGCACAGAAGGAATTTATCCATTGATTTTAAAAGCGCTTTCAGATTTCTTGTGAAATCCCCGGCTAGATTGTTTAACAAATCTTTAATATTATGGGTCCTACCACAGGAATTGAATCAAGGAATTATAAATTCTATGTTTATCGTTGACTACCCTGGTTGTCCTGCTAATACAGGTCGGTCACAATGAATTATGTGATCGGAAAATCTTTACAGAAGTCGATCAATGTTGAAATAGAGAAAACTCTTTCAGAGTATAGACGTTGCTGTCCACAACATCATGGATTCACCAAAGATCGCTCATGCGTAAGTCACTTGTTCGTGGTGCGAGAAAGCTGGTGTGCTTGACGGATTCTGTTCTAGCGGTCGCTGTTGTTTTTATCGACTTTAGCATGACATTCGACTGTGTGTCTTACACCGGTTGCTCGTCAAATTGGAGGGTCTAGGTTTTCAAGGGTGTCTTCTTAAGTGGATCGAGACATTCATGGCGGTCATTTTATGGCAGTCAAACCGTGTAAATGTGCATGGCGATTTGCCTTCAGAGGTGATAGCGAGCTCATCTGTGCCACAGGGATATGTTTTTGGCCCGTTATTATTCAAAATTTTCATGAGCTACTTTTCAGACACGGCGTCATATGTTGCCTTTTATTCGCGGAGGACCTGAAACTGTGAGCGTCTGTCCGTTCACGCGATGGCCACGAGCAACTGCAGCGAGCAGTCGATTACTTAGTCAATTTGACAAATCTCTGGACATTGCTTATAAGTGAGGACAAGTCAGTCGTCATTCGCATAGGTTTTCGCTCGCATGACTAGGGAATACAATTTGGAAATAAGCATAATAGTGTGGTTACGGAGAAAAAAAGACTTAGGGATTCTGGTTTTGGCTTCCCTAAAGTCAAAGGCACAAACTCGTAGGATAACCTACAGGTCTCTTAGGATGCTCTGGGCCATACAGCGTTCATCTTTAGTATTTAACCGCTTCAGTTTCACAAGCTCTTCTCGGCACATGTTAGAATATGGAATTTCTCAGTTGAAAGGCAAACGCGACTCCTTGGAGGTGGTACAAATGGAGGGGATCTAAATGGTTCATGGTATGCGCTACCTCTTGTAGGATGACATATGGAGCTTACTGAAACATTATCCCCTAGAACTTCGAAGAGAAAAATTTGATCTGCTCGTTACACACCGTATTCTTCTTGGTCAATATGACGACGAGTTCCTCCGGTTCTTCATAATGTTACGTGAACCGAGATCTCGTTGACATGACCTCATGTTGCAGAAACAAAACAGTCTTAAGCTGAGTAATGAGATCACGCTATCCACGAAGGTGTTGAACATTTGAAATTTGCTGCCGAATGAGCTCTTGCTTCTACCATCTGACCAGCTATTCAAGACCGCGTTGGATCTGCATTTGTTGAGAAGGATGGACCTGATCCCTGAATTAATGTGTTATTGGTCCTTTGCTCTCAAGTCTTGCATTGTCAGCAGGAGTCATACATGTTTTCTTGATGTTGGCGAGCTCAAACTGGATTGTACCCCTTTTGCATTCGATCCAGAAGAAGAAAAAGAAACAAACTAAGACAGCAAAGAAGAACCTTCTACAATTTGATCTAGATTGTCGAATAGGTAACTTTAAAACATGAGATGTGTTACCACGTGGTTGGTGCCCATGGAACAGGTGTTCAAGTGGGTGTTTCACCGTATGCAGAATGTTGGAGAGCTGGATAAAATCACCCCGACACGGCGGTAAGAAAAGTCGAATTGGTTCAGAGATTCAATCCGCTCCTCGTATGACCTGTTGTATAGTCTCGTCACCAGATTTGTCGCGCGGTCGAATACGCGTTGCAACAAAACCAGGTCCTTCGGTAACCAGCGTATTTCATTGTTGGCCGGACATAGGTGTCAATAATCCGCGGGAGTACCTACTTTGTGAAAATACCGAAGATCCTTCTATGCAGTGCCACGGTTAGGCAGGACATTTTGTATACCGCATAACACTGCCGGGAAGACTTCAACTACCGCCAATCCGTAACCGATGATAGTTGCTGAGATCCCAGAGAGTCTATCAATTCGAAGGATTTACCGACGTTTAACATTTAAAGTTTTTGAATGTTGAATGGTAGGCAGTTTTGTAATTTTCACGTATGAAGTAAATCGATATATTTTTGTAGTTAGAAAATTTCTCCATAGAAATGTTTTTAATAATATGTACGTTAAACCAATCTTTGAATGTGCTGTACTCTCTTGATCTCCTTGAATCATGAAGAATATCGAAATCAGTCTTTACTTAACCATCGATCAACTAAACTAGAAATGTGTAGGTTATTGCAAATAGATAGCCTCCTTGAATTTATTTGACTGCCCGATCAACGAATCAAGAGATACCTTATGATACTTTGAAAATTATCCAATACAACTAGCAATCCCATAAAATGTTTTAAAGACAGACTGAACTCCCGGACTCATGCTTATCAACTAAAAGCAACTCATTCCCGACTAAAGTCTATAAAGTATTCTCATTTAATTCAATCTGATTTACTCCGAACAGTATTCCTTTTAATCTCACCCACTAAATTACTTTAAATGTAAAACTAGACGAGCAAACATCAACCCATTGGTTTTTATGTTTTACTTTACTCTGATTTAATTCATATTGGGATTAAAATAAGTATTTCACGATATTTTCACTCGATTTAAATACTTATTTGAGTCTTTCGGTCGCAAAATCATTGATGGTTGGTAGCATTCTAAATACCACCGTCACTATTTACTAAATCGACTCAAACTTAGATCTATTTTATGGAACTGTTTCTTAAACGTTCCCCATATTTTTGGTCATTAAGACTAAAAATTGAATTTAATGATATGTAATCTGAAATCAATCGCCTTTCGTGGTGCTACATGGAACGAAAAACACAAGCACTTAGCTCGATCAAATAACTCGATTCTTCGTCAACGTATGCACATTGCAATTCATATCTCCAGTGCATTTCTACAAAGACTAACTGAAATAACGGCGTAATAATTCTACGGAATGAAAACCGCTTCGAGTAGAATAATTGGGAGAATGGTATAGAACTGTGTCTGCAGAATATCTGTAGGCTGAATGGCTGAACCAACGTCAAATGCTCAAATCAAAAATAACACATTTAGACAATATTTTTATTTGTCACATGTGAATGTACCGAGTGTTTCCCTCCAAATGACATTTACGGAATTCGTCTCGCATTCGTTGTGATGGCGTCAGCGCTTCAAAATAAAAGTCATCCAAACAACTTACCAGTTTTAAGAAAATATTTCTTTTCTAACGCATAGCATTCACGTTTCCTGTCCATGTTTTTGCGTAATAATTTCTCTTGCCTTTCGAAGAGATCATCCCAAGCTCCGAATAGTGGTAATTCTTTCAGGTCAATGCACATAATACTGTACTTACCCCAAGTAATGCAGATATTCGCAGTAACCAATAGGAATAAAATCGCCCAGGTGTACCTGCCCAACATATCGACTAATATCGTTGTGTGAATGCTAACTCTTTCCGTCCAGATTAACTGATTTATAGGGATCACACTAACATTTGATTGCATTGTTTTTAAATGTTCTTGATTGGTTTCTCGAAAATCAATGCAGACTGTGGTGCTGACATCCCCGTATGGTCATTTATGAGCGCCTTGAGTGCTTGGTCAGGAATCACTTTTCTGATTCTGTATTTGAACACCGTGTTATTTCTAAGAACCCTATTAATCAGTGGCACTCAAGTATAACTTTGTTCACCATAATACCACTGTTTCAAGGCTTACACACTCTGAACTTACTGTTTCCATCTGATGAAGAAACTGCTGGTGGTGTGTACGGGATATTGATGTGAACACCACAATATATGCACACTGTATTTAATATTCATTATATTTTCCTTGGTTTCATTCACTTTGTGTGAACTTGGGAATCACGGTAATGAATGTTGCATGCTGAGAATTTCATCGGCTCACACAGACTACAAGGAATAAAAAAACGAATGTAG
Source organism: Atriophallophorus winterbourni (assembly GCA_013407085.1). Classification (NCBI taxonomy): domain Eukaryota; kingdom Metazoa; phylum Platyhelminthes; class Trematoda; order Plagiorchiida; family Microphallidae; genus Atriophallophorus; species Atriophallophorus winterbourni. The sequence continues at coordinate 37,466 of JACCGJ010015866.1, forward strand.
TCGGATCACGCTAGGTTATTCCCAAACGCGGGCTGTGTCGTAAAAAAACGAAGCCATCAACTTCGCCTTAAAACAACATCGCAATTTCTTCCGCTAGATGTCGTACACAACTCATAACATCACGAAAGCATATTTGTCTTCCAAGACAAGTTGTACTACATGGAAAGAATATTCCGCATGAGGAAGTTGAACCCCAAAATCCTCTATGGTATGGTTAAAGGTATAGCTAAGGTAAAACCAGGAGTTACGGCCGTGAACAAGTTAGTTTAACCAAAAATACCATCATTAGAAAAACACATGTTTATTCATGTGTATTTAGTTCCAGAAAACATGTAATTCACACCAAAAATTAATCCATCTCGACCGCAGTGGCCCTGTGTGAAATAAATGTCATGTCGGAACGCGTCCATCATGCATTATTTCATCTAAAGACGGGAAAGTCTTCGGGGTCGACGGAATAACTTAGCTCATATTGAAGTGATGTGCGTACTTGCTCTACAAGTATTTATCACTCGCATCAGTGACTCTAATTAATAATGAAAAATTACCAGGCATCTGCTATATACGCAATCCATGCAGATTAAAAGTAACTAGTGATTTATCAAGAGCCGAAATCTTCGATGCAATTATTGAAAGATGCATGTTCGCTGTAGGAGCGAATCCTAAACGGCTTGAAAACACGTTAGAGTCTTTCCAAACATTTGCGAGTGAGAAAGCACTGGAGCCAGTTCAAAACCTCATTAACCGTAAGTATTACAGGAAATCTGTAACTACTACGGAAACACTGATTTATCCAGAAATCGACCAAAGTCCCTTCCAACAGATCGGTACGACCAATGATTCTGTGAATCACACCAGTAGTTCATTGAATGGAAGTGCTGAGTTATCAAAGAATGTGCAGAAGCTAAGACCGAAGAGTTTGAACACTAAAATTCTCTAAAAGGCAAACATTGAAGATCTAACTGTAATATCATTGAATCAACTTCGCCAGCTCTAAAGCAACGCGAAGCAGATGACAGGAAACAATGGAATGACCTTTGCAGAAGCTAACGCATCATTGCCTCACCTGCGTCGCTGACCCGATTATTTAGAACCCCGAACTCACCTCATGCGAACACACCCAGGATACTGCGTGTAATGCTAATGCCAAGATGTAGAAAATATGTTGCTCGCCTTATCCCTCATGGAGTTGAACAAATCGGCTGTGCGAATATTTCCGGACGTTCCGTGGGAAGAACGACAAATTCATCTTTATAATCTGGAAATAGCAAAAGAGGCTCTAAATCGCATTTCGAACGAAGTAGAATCCAGCACACGTCTGCAACACGATTGCATTAAACGGAGATTTTCACAAGAGATCCTAGGTTTAAAGGACATAATAACGACTCATGTTATGCACCTTAAACCGAAAAAGGAATCGCATCAGCCTCCTCCTCTCAAAATAACATTCCGCACAGATGAGACGAAGGATAGAATACTAGAGGCGTGGTATCAATGCCAAAAATGCACAGCTCCTGAAATTCGTATTCGGGCTGTATACGACATAAAACGCACGAAAATTATCGTTCCTGAATTGACTTCGCCACCAAGTCAATCAAATGCACCCTAGACAAAAAAAAACCTGGAGCAGCCGACCAATTCTGGGTCGGCGAATACACTACTATCAGTTCTTCTTCTGAAACAAAAATCAAATCTCTATCATGCCATTACACCAATGCTCAGGGCTTTCTGGGCAAGTTCACTGAACTTTATTCACGTGCGACCGCGGCGTCTTGGGATTTAATTGTAGTGACAGAAATCTCGTTGAGTAATTCTATACACGACTTTGAATTCAAAATCCCACACATGATGATTTAACGAGAAGAACGAACAGTAAAAGGTGGCGGTGTCCTCCTCCACTTACATGAGAGCATCAAGTGCACTATACTTTTCTCCCCTGAGCTAGTTGTCCAAGATACGTTGTTTTACTTTGTTGACTTGCATGATAAACGTAAGTGCCTCTTAGCACTGATTTATCGCCCTCCTTCTTCATCATCTGCCACTGCCACTGTTCTTTTTAATGCAATACGTTTTGCATTGAAGCTCCTATACTCACATGTGCTCCTTCTCGGTGATTTTATCGTACCGACACTTGCAACACACATTACAGGTGACGATTCATTCAAAAGCTTTCTTCAAGAAATAATGATTTGCACCCCTCTTTACAACCATGCACAACAACCAACGCGATTTCGATCTGCACAAACCCCATCTACCCTGGCCGCATACTAAGAAACGAAGGACTCATGATAGAATCTGTTCCCTATACAGCTCCACTCGGATTGAGTGATCATGTTGTCATGACATTTGATTATATTTATCAATACGAACCAGTAGGAAATACTCAACGAACAAATACAATTGTGAACTATGACTTGGTTCGAGCTCTTAGTTCTTCAAATCAACAGGAAATCCTTGAACTCAAATCAGTTAAGACAATCTGAGAAACGTTTGACAGCCAACTCCGTATTATTATTGATTTATCATCGAATGTGAAAATAATATGCAGCAAACAGCGTCCAATAAAGCCTCTCAGAAGCAGCATTCGGAAATGGATGTGCAAGCGTGACAATGCCTTGTAGAAATACTTGGTAGATCCGTCTGGGCTAACTTGGTGCAACTACACCTTATTGCAAATTAAGCGTGTGTGCCTCATTCGAAAAGACAGAAAAGATTACCAAATCAGTCTAGTCGAAAAATTCGTTATGTATCCAAAAGCATTGTACAAAAACGTAATCGACCTCCGGAATGTTAAAATGGGAATACCGCCACTGGCCTCTGCTACTGGCATACTGACATCATTTATAGATTGTGCAAACGTTTTCCGAATACAATTTACATCAATAATCTCACAAGTGTGGACCCATGGACATTCCTCAAACTCTGACAGCTGCAGGCTGCCATTTCTTTGCGGGATGGAATTTCCCCTCAACGTTGTTCAAACACCTAAACATTGTGTATAATCTATCTTCCGAATTGGCAATATAGACGTCTGACCTGTTCACGATAATGTTCGAGCAGAGCTCCAAGCCAGAAACTTGAAAAACTGCCCTGATCAGTCCAATCTACAAGGGTGGCGAGAGAAAAAATCTATTAAACTATCGTCCGATAGCTTTATTACCAGTGCTATCGAAAGTAATGGAGTCCATCATAGCTGATGCCTTGTGGAATCACTTTGAGATTAATAATTTCATCTACAAGGCACAGCATGGATTCAGGAAAAAACTATCTTGCCTGAAAAACTGGCTATTAGCAAAAAAAGCTTCGTCTGAGCTACTGGATGCCTGCAACTCCGTGGACGTGATTTATATCGATTTCCTAAAAGCTTTTTGATTGTGTCAGTCACGAAATACTTTAGTCGAAACTACTCACATACGGAGTACAGGTTAAACTCGATGCATAGATTAATGAATGGATGATATCCCGTGAGATGTACGTGAGAGTCAAAAATAAACTATCCGAGTCGACTAAGGTTGCCCGTGGTGTCCCACAAGGATCAATCCTCGGACCGCTTTTATTTTTAATATATATATAAACGACTTGCCTACTGTAGGCAGTCGTCTGTGCTTATTTTCGCTGATATTGTTAAGCTTTGCGCAAGATAAACTCCACAGCCATCACGCAGAAACTGCAATGGGATAACGATTAAATTTACACCTGGTTCGTATACAACGTTATGCCACTGAATGCTTTGAAATACAGCCTATTGTCGCTCAACAACAAGTTAAACAAAGAATATTTTCCACGGCGTAAATTTATAAAAACCGCCTCCTCCGAAAAAGATTTACGCGTGATTATCCAACCTGACATAGGAAACTCAATGCAATTTCGACTGGCTGCCAGCAAAGCTAATAGCAACTTGGAACTCCTTAGAACAGTCATAGGTTCGTTTGACGCTAACATTATCTACAAATTGATTTTCACCTACATCCGTCCTCATATCAAATATACCATACTAGCGAGGGATCATTTATTGAAAAATATTCCCAGCTATTGGAAACTCCACAACGCAGAGCTACAAACCTGGTCCTGGGACTTTCCAATTATACGTACGAAAGAGACTTAAAATATTGAATTTGAATTTAGCTCAAAACAGACGGCAAAGAGGAGCACTAATCGTTATTTGGACACTGCCTAATCAAACAAATCATCCTTGTAATCGCTTGTTTCATCTATTCCGTAACACACATCTACGTGGTCATCAATCTGAACTTTACCAACAGCAGAGCAGGTTGAACCGCCGCAAATATGCAAGTTCGAAACAGTTTACCTACTCACGTGTTACAATCTAGAAGCATTGACGTTTTTAAGAGATCACTAGATGCCCACGTGGACAAGTAGGTTTATCTCGTTTGAAAATAATGTTTAACAATTTTTGATATATTTTATCATTCGACCAGATGTACATTTTTGAATCTTGTAACTATCAGAATCATTATTCACATTCCAAATTATCCACCCTTGATTCACTGATACAAAGAACAGTAGTTCTCGTTTAATAAACTTTAATATTGATAAAAAAATTCTAAATGTGTGCTCACTGAGCAAAATATTCTCAATTCAGGCATTTCTAGTGAATAACAACAAATGGTCGAATTTGTTGTTCACACGAAAGGATGGTCTTATCGCTGGTCATGGGGTTCTGTGTATCGGATCATTTAATGCTGATCGCTCCGTGTGATAAATAGAAAATTTAGATTGTTTATCAACTAACATTGCTTTTCTGTTCAGGTTCGAAAATCAACAACACTGACATATTAGAATACGCGATAAACGTTTAACATCGACTCAACAAACGCAGCGAATGTTAGCAGTGCGAATCGTTTTTAGAAATTGAGCCACGTAACGGTTGTGAGAGAAACAGTATTGATTTATATAGTACTGCGGAGCAGCGAAAGTGCGTCGCATCGCGTACGAAGCGATGAGCAATAATCACGCAATATCCACTATTCATGACTCAACAGTGATCGCTAAGCATAATGCGGTTACCGTTTAGTGTATACACATTGTGATATTCATTCATTCATTCGGGTAATAGACGAGTTTAAGTACGGTTGCGGTTCTCTCTCACTTACGGCTGGGCCAGCATCACACAAACATATCACATGTCAGAAAGATAAGGATTTCATCTGTTCCCTTGAGCGCTGCTTGTTATTACGAGAAAAATCGTTATGCTCTTTACATCTGATTGGTCGACAACAATCTAAGCTTCTAATTCAAACAATTAAATAATCAATTAGGACATTCTTTAGAATTTGTGCCGAAATCACTTTGCATATGCTTTTGAAAAATCGGTTTATCAGTCTGTGTGTCATAAAAAACCTCACTCTAACAAGTTAATGCTTTCAGAAACTCATCGGCTTATCTCAGCCTACTTCAATGGGTGTTTCAAAGCAATTAAAAGCTTCATTTTTATCAAAAGTAAATCAAAATGAAAATAAAATGAAGCAAGTAACCATATATTAAAATAATAGCAATGCATATTAACAACAAAGATTCCTGCTTAAAATGGAAGGGCAGCCTATGTATTGAGGTAAGATGTTGGTATTGGTCAACTTATACTTGTGGAGTTTGGCCTTAAACATATTCTGGCTCGATACACAAATGATGTATGGGATCAAAAAGTTTCACATTAGTTTCATATATAAATTTAAACTTAAGGTCGTCAAAGTGGAACATCACTTTTTTAGAATATTTATGATATTCTTCAGGCCATCCGATATATTTCAAGATTATAACGAGAATTTTTAGCATTTTTTCAAAGGATTCCAATATAGTCACGACTGGTTAATCTGCTAAATTAGATCATGCAGCAATGAAGTCTCAAGAGAATTGAGACTTAGCTGCTCACTGAGAGGATTCTTGTATTGTATGTTCAAAACAGCTCGCAGATAACACTAAATCCATTCCGTGTAAAATATGTTCAAAGTAGGTGCATAATAGATGTGGTGGAATGAAGCCAGATATGCATCGCTGGCTCCAAAATAACTCATTCGATATCATTTGCAGGATACGTAAAATATGCCTTCCACCGGCTATTGTCAAGTTCGCAGGAAAGTCAGCCTCAAGTCAACACTGCTTCTGCTAATATCCCTAAATGCTCAATGGCGTGAACGTAGATAGTGGCTCACCCTCAAAGGTGGGCAAAGACCACTCATCATGTGTGTAGCAAACTGGCGTGCAAGCCAACTCTGTGCGCACTTTTGAAAATGTTGCTCACTTACCTGCACTCCTTTTAAAATATGGATAAATTTCTGACAGTGCAATCAACGTTCATGGACTCAAATAGTTCGAGAAGCCAACGCAGCCCACTAATGTAATCGGTAACAATAACAAAAGATTTACAAAACAAAGAGCACATTTTGCGATGGACAGGATTACACGGGAACGCAATTTCCATTAACTCTGCTCTTGCACCCCTTTTACGACGAAGGAGAAAAGGTGTGACGATACGCACAGCATTTCGTCTAGGCCAATGGCCAGCGCCATGTGATTACACAAGACTTTGAAATTCGTGTTAGACACCGCTGTGCAAATGAACTTACTGCTAAAGACAAGTTTTCAGTTTGAAGGGTAGCGAACCACGACTCCTGTGTGATATCTCACCGAATGAACTTATAAAAATGCGAAAAGCTACTAAAAAGATTTCAGAGCGCATGGAGCCAGGTGAGCCAAAAATGCGCATTGTGGATTTCCATGTTGATAGAATGAGGCCAAACGTTCGTTAGTAGGCTGAGACGATATGCCTGCGGAGGTCTCAGGACCTTTAAAATTGATTTATTTTGAGGCAAAGACCTTGAGAAACGAACTTGATGAACTCGTTTAGCATGTTCCTCATCCGAATAGTGTAGGAGCTAATAGGTGTGAGTCAATT
>JACCGJ010015867.1:0-15273 GCA_013407085.1 Atriophallophorus winterbourni
ATATCATCACCTTTGTTTTGATAGTCAATATGCGGTTTCTCCAGAGACAAAATTTAAATGAGGCAACACTGCAGTTGCTTTGCCAATACGCTTATTAATCTTCGTTTATAGCGAAAGGTTACCGCAAAGGATGAATCGAAATATTCCAAATGATGTACTGGTAAAAGCTAACATTTTTAGCAGTGATGATGTGGGTAATACACTCTCTCTACCATGGAATTTGGTCTTGCTCATGTTAATTGTCAGCCCAGAATATTTGCATGCTGACAAATTACAGTCTATTAGCGATTGGAGCTGCTTTTCGGTATGGGCAATATTGACTACAGCTCCAATAAACAGGAAGACGCCGATTTATCATCATCATCACAGACAGCATTAGATCGGTAGCACGCACCGAATGCTTAACTGCCACACAACCATGAAAGGGTGAGGGTGGGACTTAAATAGATACGGATTTGATAGAAGAGTATTACACGGATTAACACATACTGTATCTTGGTTTGTGTTCTCTTGCGGCTAAGGTTAAAATGCTTGCTATTACATCGCGTACGTAGACGAATACAAATAAATAAATAAATAAACAAATAAACATATTTTTATTCTTAGAAATCCAAGGCATGTTGATCATGATCAATAATTTATAAAAGGATTATACAATCAGATTGTCGTATGTACATTTGCAAAAAATTTAAATGTCATTTATGCAGCGAAATTTGACGTTCAATAAATATTAGTATTTACAAGTTGCTTTCAGATAATCTGTAAATGATCTGATATAAAACAAAAATAATGGCATTGCGAGGAAAAGTAAATGAGTGATCCCGGAAGTGCTGATGTTTAACGGATAATGTCCATCGAGGATGCGTGAATATCTTTTTTGTTGTTTTTCGACATAAAAGCTAGTTTAAACAGCACAGCAAAGAAAATACAAAACAGGGTGGGAGAAAGATCACACCATTGTTTGACGCTTCGGCGAATGTCACATGCTTCAGAACTGTAACCGTTAAAATGGGCGAAGCCAATAATACCAAACCGGAAATTAATCACGTGTTTGAACATTCTTTGATGGCAGCCTGTAAGATCGAGCATTTTAAAAGAACCTCTTGCCTAACTTAGTCAAATGCCAACGTTGGACCAATTAAAAGGCATATAATGAAGTAAATCACGAAACATTGTGTAAAATTCCTTTGTATTTTCTATTTAAACAATTTGATGCCTTTTTATTCTTTCGTTGATTTGTGTATACATTTTGTTTTTGTCTTGTACACTAGTTCATCCCCTTTTTGTTTTAATGAACTAAGTCATACTGCTTGACGGCCAATAAATTCATCGTCTTTTTGCGCGTGGTATATGGAGAAAACAGAGACAATTGTTTAACGTTGTATTGTCTATCTTCTCAGCATTAGCTTAATTTATTGCCTGTTGCTTCGGACATTTGAGCACTTTTGGCTTGCATCATTTGTTAATGGTACCGTAGTATATCCAATTGATTATTCTGAAGTTTTCGAACTAAGAAATGAGTGGTCTACGCATTAACCAACGACTACAAACAAAACAAATGTCATATACTGTTTGCGTCTACGTTTGATATTTCCCTGTGGAAGCAACATAGAGATTCCGATTAAACTCCAACAGTTACAACTTATAGCCAATATGTGAGACTTTACGACACATTTACCTACAAAATTTAGAACGGAAATTTTTCTGCAATTATTAAAGTCGCCTTGATCACAATTAATATTAAATATCATGATAATCATATGTGTCTCGCACCTCTCCTGCGCGCAAAAATGATGCAATAGTTAAATTGGCTGTATTGAAGCTTTTCTACAGTATTCGAAAACCTTAGATCTAAATTTGTCGTCACTAAGGGCTTCCCAATTGTTAATCGGTCGATTGCTGTTTTCAACCCAACGAGAATAAGGAAGTATCGAAGTATTCAAGAGTTAGTACACACTTCGCATTTTCAAGTTCATGGAGTAAAGCCTAGAGTCCCTACAGTCCAGAGAGGATTCATTGTTTACCCTTTTATCCATCTGTTGAGCTTTATCGGCAATCTGGTTACCAGAAAGCGACTTAATCGAAGCTTTTCCAATTTTTCGAATCGATGGCTTTTTGACCTCATCATTGATACCTTGAAATTTACCAGTATCCGCAGCTTTTGATATAATGCTAATTTCAATCCAATAGACAATTGCACACCATCTAGCTGTCTGCTGGGCCTCAATTCTAACTGCTCTAAGAAGCCATATATTTTAAGCTGTGAGCATACTTTTGAACTTCAAGAACTCCGAACTTTTCTCGTCCAAAATAGGCGTTATTTCAGAAGCTTTTGGTTAGAACTTTTTTCGGACCATTTGTGGAAACTGAGGTAAAAAGTAAACAATGTTTAAGCGATTTTCAAAGGCTGTTATGTAGATGTTGGTTATGGAAGCTTGTATAAACTACACAACAATATTGGATTCGCACATATGACTAACGTCGATTTCGAATTACTAGTCCGTTTGGCGTGGTTAAATCTAGTCTTTTTAAATCTTTAATTTAGCACAAACACGTGAATCGTCATTGATCCACTCTGCAATTTTATATGATATGTTGAGATGCACGCTTGCTATATTAGTGCGTATAACAAATATCGAGCTGACGCCAAGGCCTAGATGAAAGATGTTTTCAAATTACTTTACGCGGTGGCATAGTTTAAAAAATGTGTAAATCACACAAAAACTGAACTGTGTGCGCAGTACATAAAGCTTTGTCTATTATCGTTTGTTATACCTACTCCGACCTATTCTAGAAAGTGTGATAGAGACTCATGATTTGCACCACCATCCAAGAATAAATAATATATTTATTTATAAGATATTCACCGGCTTTGTCGGATAACTTGATATGTTCACCCCATCATCCATTGAAACATTGGTGTCACTCATTCACAAATGCCATTTATATAACATAAAAGAAAATCTCAGTGAGAATGCAGAAGTACTTATTTGCTGGAGTCCAATCTCAATAAATTATCATTTCTTTGCTTCTCTGCTACCGGTGATTAGGGGAAATCTGTTCTGCGTTTTCCAGTACAAGCAAAAGTGAATTGTGCACTCCAAAATACAAATCGAATAAAATCATGGCACAAGGGTCACGAAGAAATCAAACGGAAAACTAAACAATATATATTCAGCATTGGTAAGTACCTATAAGTATATTATAATCTAAAGAAATTATGTAAACTGTATTGGCTTACGAGCGAATTATAGTTCGTTGTTCATTAAAAGAACTGGAAATTCTTATCGTGCACAAGTTCTCGACTAGAAAATAAGTGGATTTTCATTAAGAATGTGGTGGAAACTCAACCTTATATAAGGACGATCCTGTAAAGGATTACAGAAGAGACGTTTATGATTTTTGATGATATTTTCTAATTTTTCTTGCATAAACAGGATTTAAAATGATATAATAAACCAAATCTATTTCCTGAATCCTTTAGAGTAACAAGTTCGGCGCTAAGCTTTTGTGTTTCACTCTCTGACGTTATTAAAGCGTTTTATAATGTTAAACGTCTCAAATACGTCATAACTCAAAAATCTGCGGTTTCGAAATAAATCCTAATACATATGGTGAGCAAAGCTTGTTTTTCCACATTCATATTCCTTCTTGTAATTTATGAGGAGTTCACGTCTTCAAGGCGTTGTGTTTAAACACAGGATTTTAGACGTAGATGAACTCGAAACGTGCGACAAAACGACATCGGTTTTTGCGAAATACACTGATGCGAAACTATAACGTACTTGAAATGTGCATAGCAACTCAAGGTTTAATAATACTTGAACACAGCTCTAACCATTACTCTGCAATCTATAACAATTCAACATTCAACATTCAAGAATTTATGGTATAAAAAAGCTCGTAGCTGTACAACACCACAGGATATTCGTATAAGGACAATAAATATTATACAAAAAAGTTTGAGTTTTTAGGAAGATCGACAGTTTTGTAGTTGCAAAAAATGCCATGTATTGTGGCGGTATGACGGGTAAAAAAATACTTGTTTGGAAAAAAAATCATGTTATATAAACGGGATGTAGGGTGGAATTACTACGCATAAATATATTCAATTTGTTCCTAAAAATCCTTTCACTAGATGATTGGACAACATCTGACGGTATGGAGTTCCATAAGAAACAAACGCGCACCGATGCACGTCAGTTGGTGTGTTGCCCGGTGCATGGAAAACACTTTTTTATATTTCGATAGATATAGAATCGGAATGACAGACGATTACACAGAAAATCAACCTATGCTTCATTCTTCAATAATTGATGTTAACAACTGATAGATCGTCAGAATGTGTTTGATCTGGTGAGATCATCTTAAATTAATAACTCTAATTCAGAATTCCACTATAATATATATTGCTCAAAGAATTACTGGATAAGCTAAAATATGGAGCAGTTAGCGCAAGTTGACGATGGAAATCGAGAATCCTCAATCATCCAAAGCTGTTGCGTAGTCTTGAAAATTATTTTACGCCATAAACTTACCTTTCATTGGATTGTAATGTTATCGTGAATTACACAATAATAGATGCAGCTTACCACATACAAACAAATATATCCTTGTTTATATTCCTCGTATTGAAAACGCTATTTGCTTCCACTCGGGGTGAGGAGATGCATCAATGTAAAATGAGTTGCCTTTGGTAATGTTCGCACAGATGAATAATTCCACAATCAAAAGTCATACCGTGCAAGGGGAAGGTGAAGAGCGGGATATTCGGAGTATATTATATTCGTTTGTGTGTGTTGAGATGCAAATATTAACATTCATCTTTTGTTGTGTGGTTTACCATTACCATTAGTAAGCAGCTTTCTGAAAAGAACCAGATGCAACATAAGAGGAGGTTGTCACGAACGAAACGCTCAACTTATATTAGACTAGTTCAAATATTGTGACTTTTATAATTATTGATAATGAAATTTGCGTACCTACATATATTCTTTGCCGACATTTAGTTCACTTAAAGAAACTTGGAATTATTTTCACTCCTCCTACGTACCACACAAATGCAAATACGAAAGTAGATGTTTTCAGATTATATATATCTATATTAAATAGTATTGTACCGTTATTGAGCTTTTTTACACGCACATCTGCAATCATGAGTTTTAAATATAATTAGAAGTTCTGCCCTCTCACTCAGTACTTCATCACATAAGGCACGGCAGTCTTGCTTATGTGAGCAAGCGAGTCACCAACTAGCAGCAGCAAAAGTGCCTGAGATGCTTGAAATATGTCAAGAAATCTGTGTTGGTTCAGGCTTCGTGAAATCCAGTTGATGAATATTGAAAATTAAAAAAATCATACACAAACATTTTCAGTTCAAGAAAATTAAAAGATCTTTCACGACAACTCAGAATTAACTGCTGATTCATATCAAGGAAAAGATAAAAACACCTATTTCTAACAACAAAATATGTATAAAAAGCTCATTTGCATGCATCTCCATCACACACACCCCACGGCCGGTTTCGTGCTGTTTGCACTAATCAGTTAGAGGCAGTAGGATCAGGATCCGCATGCGCTTGAAACAGTGGAACTTAAGGAGTACCAACATTACCCGAAAGTGGCAAAATATGTAGTTTTATCATAGTAAGCCAAACAAAAAATTATTACCAACAGTTTGCAACCAATCGATATGCAACAAAGACGTTTTTGTCCCAATAATCCAGAAATAAATTTATGAGACGTCATTTATTCTAAAGCCACTCAACATAATTAGATGTTCAAGAAACATAAAACTGGAATATGCTTAGAAACGCAATAAATCCTAATCGACTTTACTGTGGAGGAAGGTCTTCCTTAATTAATAACTGTTACTTCTTCTCTGACATCAATAATATATATGCCTTGACGTTAAATGGCGCATCTTGTTGATACCAATGTGAACAGATCATTTAACCATTATTCACATACGGCCTTCATATCGACATTGTTTGCCTTTGGTGCAAGCTGTATATCTCCTCACGTGTTGTGGACATCGCAAATTTTGTGAAAACTAACCTAACGATTTTCTCCTGTATACCATTTAATACACTTTCACCTTGAATCAGAAAACCTCCACAATGACCTACTTTATGAGAGCGGAGCAGTAAATAATTTTTCTTTCTGCGCAGGTGAACATGCATGTACTGGTCTAATTGTAGATTTGCATTGATTCGCTTCGTTAAGGAGAGTACTGAACAGTGATACTTGACACATTTTTTGCTATTTTATTTTCTAATACGGAAGATCCTTCTTACGTCCTACTTTACTTGAAGCAAGCATCGAGGGACGTACTTTGTTCAGAAAATTAATGGTATTTCAAAATATTGATAACTGATTCGTTTCTAAAATATTGTGGCGCTCACATCCCCTACACTTACATATCAAAAATGGGTTCTGATGATCATATTCCCTTCACTTGCACATCATAACCGGTTTCTGGCTGTTTACCATCATTCGGTCAAGACAGTATGATCAAGTACATTCAGCCTTGAAACAGTGGCGCCCGATCTAAGATTGTGCTCTGCTCACTCTGCTGCATGAAATCGCATCTCTATTGTGTTCCTAATTTAACGCACCTCGATGTAGCTGTAATGCAATCCTTCTCGTCTTCACCACTGAAGTATATTTGCCCATCGTGTTTCCCTTATTTTGAAGGTCTCCGTCGCCATCCAGACTCACTCGCAAACACCCCGCAAACCAATCCAATGCGCACATCCCCAGCACGTGTGTCTAATGTTTCTCTTACTCCGACTACTAATGCGGAGCTCGCATTACGTATTATACTGGAAAACCGACTCTGTCATGTTGAGTCTCAACTTAACCGCGTATTGTTGGAGCTTGCTCAGCTTCAAAAAGGTCTCAATTTATCCACTCCAATAAATCCTCCTGCGAATTTAGAAACAATTGCCCCTTTTTTGTAATGCCACCTCTTAACCCATTGCAGAAACTCTCACTGCTACTACACCGACCAAAAAGCAACCATGTCCTCTTCGTATGCCAAAACAAATAAAGTCAACGTTGAAACATTTCTCTGTTATTTGCACCAACGTTGTTGAGTCCGCTGAATCGCAGTTCAATGCTAAACAAGCCCATGATCTACTTCAGTGGAAACGCTTGTTTACTTCCATGAGAAGGCAAGGAAGCAAACAAGGTCTTGTTTTCGCCGAGTCGCATCAGGCCATTTACATCGGGATATGAATTACAGATAAATAAATAGGGTTAAAAGAAAGAAACAAAGACTAATTTCAAGGTCAACGATAATTAACACATACTTGTCTCGGTTAGGACACGGCGGGCTGGGGTTGCTGAGGGGTAATTGGGATGATGGGGTCATTGTTGGAACAACTTGGACTGAGCCAAGACTTGTCAGGCCAGGGCAGTTTGAGTGGGTGACTGAGCTTCTTTTGTTGGCATAATGAGGGTTTGAATAGTTTTATTGCTATGGCTTCGGCGACACATAGAAGGTGGCAGCGGGCCAGTCTAGGTAGATGTGGGTTGGCACGATATATCACCTGGAAGGCTGCTTCCTTTCGGACGGTGTGAGCTGTGGTGAGGAGATGCGCCGCTATCGAACTCCTGTTCAAATGCGATGTGCCAGCGGTCAGTTGGTTGGGGATATGCTCCCTAATGCGGTCAGTCAAGCGCCTTGTCGTACGTCCTATGTAGGATGCTCGACACGAGCAACCAAATGAGTAGATACAGAAGCTGGACGTGTGGCTCGGCAACTTTTCTTTCACGCCGTGTCCTAACCGAGACAAGTATGTGTTAATTATCGTTGACCTTAAAATTAGTCTTTGTTTCTTTCTTTTAACCCTATTTATTTATCTGTAATTCATATCCCGATGTAAATGGCCTGATGCGACTCGGCGAAAACAAGACCTTGTTTGCTTCCTTGCCTTCTCATGACCTCTGGGATTTTTACACGACTGAAACTAACCAAGCACCCTTCAGTACTCAAGCAGCTTAACAAGATTGTTACGTGGAGTACTAGGCTTGCGGAGGCAACAATGAAATCGAGATTCATGGATTACTGCATAGAAAAGGATGAATTCCCGAAGACCTATTGGAAAGTTCTGAGACGGAACCACATAAGCCCCTGTACATCAACTCTAATGCGACAAGCTATGAATGAAAAGGACACACTACGGGAAAACCTGAGAGAAATTGAAAACAATCTAGCAAGATACCTGCCGGTACTTGACCAATTATCACCACATGAAAAGTTGGAATTTTTGGAGTACATTGAGCTGATCAAGTCAAAACAATCTGACCAGAAGTGGACCAAGCTTCTTAACGAAGTCAAACCTGCCGAAGCCAACAACCGTTTTCCAAGTGAGCCAAATCGTTATGTTCACAACTTATCAAATGTTAGACTCGATAAATATACACTAGAGGCGCTATCCCTTGGTCCAAAGTTTTGTTGTCCAAGTAAGAAACACAAGCGACTAGATTTAGAAGTTCAATTCGAACACTTATGTGACCAATTAACAAATCTGACCCCTTCATCAGAACTTAACGTTGAAAGTATGAAAACCACTCTTGTCCATTCCTGCTACCAGTATCTAAAGTACAAGCCTAAACTACACCAGATTGTTTCGAAAGAACATCTATCAGCACTGAAAGAACTGCAGTTGAATAAGGAGATTCTACTATCACGGCCAGACAAAGGCAATGGTATCGTCCTTTTGAATAGATCAGATTACATTAAGAAAATGAAAGGCTTACTCGGTGACCAACAGAGATTTTCAAGGACGAACGAAAAGGACAAGACAGCAGCCATTGAAAAGGCTATTTCTAAACGGCTCCGAAGCCTCAAGCAAAATAATCTAATCGACTCATTGACCTTTGAGAGGTTGAGACCAACGGGCTCACGCGTACCAAGATTGTATGGTCTTCCCAAAATCCACAAGAAGAATGTGCCACTAAGACCCATTCTTGACATGTCTAACTCCCCTTACCACACACTTGCCAAATGGCTAGTCAGAATTCTTGAACCAGCCAGGCAGCAGATTGCACGAAACAGCCTACGAGACTCATTTGAATTCGTTCAAAGGGTAAAAGACCGCAACATCATGGGGTCAAAAATGATATCACTAGATGTCACTTCGCTATTCACCAATGTGCCGCTGGAAGAGACGGTGAACTATCTATGCGAGTACATCACAAACAATAGTATCTCCATACCAATCCCTGTCTCCGAGCTAGAACATCTAATCCTACTGTGTACCCGTAACATACAGTTCGAGTTCGATGGCACCATATACAGACAGAAGGACGGGGTAGCCATGGGATCCCCACTTGGACCTTTACTTGCTGACGTCTTCATGGCGAAACTGGAAAACACCATACTTTCAGACATCATCACAAAGGTGGAAGCCTATTTCCGCTATGTGGACGATATCTTCCTAATAGTGCCTAACTCAATTGAGCCCGAATTTCTCCTAGAGAAATTCAACTCGGCACATCCAAATATCACATTCACAGTCGAGATTGAAACAGAGGACGGGTGTTTCTCTTTTTTGGATATTGCCATGAAGAGGAAATCAAACGGTCTGATTGAGAGACGAGTCCACCGTAAAGATACTTGGAACGGACAATACATCCATTTTGATAGTTTCGTTCCATTGAGCCAGAAACGGGGGCTTATCCGATGTCTGGTAAACAGGGCGCAAAACATTTGTTCGCCTGAAACACTGGAAGAGGAACTCGAAATCATCCGGCAAATCCTTGCCCAAAATGGCTACCCAGAAAGATTCATCCGTAAAAATATGCAGCCGGACCATAAGAAAAACCAGGTAGCTGGTCCGAAAAAGAAACCGGTCTATGTGAGCTTGCCATACAAAGGAGAATGTATAGCCAAGGTCATAGGCGAACGGATCCGCCGTGCAGTTGAGGGTACCTACAATGCAGCCCAACTCCGTATCCTCTTTTACTCACAACGCATGATCTCCCTGACAGTGAAAGAAAAGTTGCCGAGCCACACGTCCAGCTTCTGTATCTACTCATTTGGTTGCTCGTGTCGAGCATCCTACATAGGACGTACGACAAGGCGCTTGACTGACCGCATTAGGGAGCATATCCCCAACCAACTGACCGCTGGCACATCGCATTTGAACAGGAGTTCGATAGCGGCGCATCTCCTCACCACAGCTCACACCGTCCGAAAGGAAGCAGCCTTCCAGGTGATATATCGTGCCAACCCACATCTACCTAGACTGGCCCGCTTCCACCTTCTATGTGTCGCCGAAGCCATAGCAATAAAACTATTCAAACCCTCATTATGCCAACAAAAGAAGCTCAGTCACCCACTCAAACTGCCCTGGCCTGACAAGTCTTGGCTCAGTCCAAGTTGTTCCAACAATGACCCCATCATCCCAATTACCCCTCAGCAACCCCAGCCCGCCGTGTCCTAACCGAGACAAGTATGTGTTAATTATCGTTGACCTTAAAATTAGTCTTTGTTTCTTTCTTTTAACCCTATTTATTTATCTGTAATTCATATCCCGATGTAAATGGCCTGATGCGACTCGGCGAAAACAAGACCTTGTTTGCTTCCTTGCCTTCTCATGACCTCTGGGATTTTTACACGACTGAAACTAACCAAGCACCCTTCAGTACTCAAGCAGCTTAACAAGATTGTTACGTGGAGTACTAGGCTTGCGGAGGCAACAATGAAATCGAGATTCATGGATTACTGCATAGAAAAGGATGAATTCCCGAAGACCTATTGGAAAGTTCTGAGACGGAACCACATAAGCCCCTGTACATCAACTCTAATGCGACAAGCTATGAATGAAAAGGACACACTACGGGAAAACCTGAGAGAAATTGAAAACAATCTAGCAAGATACCTGCCGGTACTTGATCAATTATCACCACATGAAAAGTTGGAATTTTTGGAGTACATTGAGCTGATCAAGTCAAAACAATCTGACCAGAAGTGGACTAAGCTTCTTAACGAAGTCAAACCTGCCGAAGCCAACAACCGTTTTCCAAGTGAGCCAAATCGTTATGTTCACAACTTATCAAATGTTAGACTCGATAAATATACACTAGAGGCGCTATCCCTTGGTCCAAAGTTTTGTTGTCCAAGTAAGAAACACAAGCGACTAGATTTAGAAGTTCAATTCGAACACTTATGTGACCAATTAACAAATCTGACCCCTTCATCAGAACTTAACGTTGAAAGTATGAAAACCACTCTTGTCCATTCCTGCTACCAGTATCTAAAGTACAAGCCTAAACTACACCAGATTGTTTCGAAAGAACATCTATCAGCACTGAAAGAACTGCAGTTGAATAAGGAGATTCTACTATCACGGCCAGACAAAGGCAATGGTATCGTCCTTTTGAATAGATCAGATTACATTAAGAAAATGAAAGGCTTACTCGGTGACCAACAGAGATTTTCAAGGACGAACGAAAAGGACAGGACAGCAGCCATTGAAAAGGCTATTTCTAAACGGCTCCGAAGCCTCAAGCAAAATAATCTAATCGACTCATTGACCTTTGAGAGGTTGAGACCAACGGGCTCACGCGTACCAAGATTGTATGGTCTTCCCAAAATCCACAAGAAGAATGTGCCACTAAGACCCATTCTTGACATGTCCAACTCCCCTTACCACACACTTGCCAAATGGCTAGTCAGAATTCTTGAACCAGCCAGGCAGCAGATTGCACGAAACAGCCTACGAGACTCATTTGAATTCGTTCAAAGGGTAAAAGACCGCAACATCATGGGGTCAAAAATGATATCACTAGATGTCACTTCGCTATTCACCAATGTGCCGCTGGAAGAGACGGTGAACTATCTATGCGAGTACATCACAAACAATAGTATCTCCATACCAATCCCTGTCTCCGAGCTAGATCATCTAATCCTACTGTGTACCCGTAACATACAGTTCGAGTTCGATGGCACCATATACAGACAGAAGGACGGGGTAGCCATGGGATCCCCACTTGGACCTTTACTTGCTGACGTCTTCATGGCGAAACTGGAAAACACCATACTTTCAGACATCATCACAAAGGTGGAAGCCTATTTCCGCTATGTGGACGATATCTTCCTAATAGTGCCTAACTCAATTGAGCCCGAATTTCTCCTAGAGAAATTCAACTCGGCACATCCAAATATCACATTCACAGTCGAGATTGAAACAGAGGACGGGTGTTTCTCTTTTTTGGATATTGCCATGAAGAGGAAATCAAACGGTCTGATTGAGAGACGAGTCCACCGTAAAGATACTTGGAACGGACAATACATCCATTTTGATAGTTTCGTTCCATTGAGCCAGAAACGGGGGCTTATCCGATGTCTGGTAAACAGGGCGCAAAACATTTGTTCGCCTGAAACACTGGAAGAGGAACTCGAAATCATCCGGCAAATCCTTGCCCAAAATGGCTACCCAGAAAGATTCATCCGTAAAAATATGCAGCCGGACCATAAGAAAAACCAGGTAGCTGGTCCGAAAAAGAAACCGGTCTATGTGAGCTTGCCATACAAAGGAGAATGTATAGCCAAGGTCATAGGCGAACGGATCCGCCGTGCAGTTGAGGGTACCTACAATGCAGCCCAACTCCGTATCCTCTTTTACTCACAACGCATGATCTCCCTGACAGTGAAAGAAAGTTGCCGAGCCACACGTCCAGCTTCTGTATCTACTCATTTGGTTGCTCGTGTCGAGCATCCTACATAGGACGTACGACAAGGCGCTTGACTGACCGCATTAGGGAGCATATCCCCAACCAACTGACCGCTGGCACATCGCATTTGAACAGGAGTTCGATAGCGGCGCATCTCCTCACCACAGCTCACACCGTCCGAAAGGAAGCAGCCTTCCAGGTGATATATCGTGCCAACCCACATCTACCTAGACTGGCCCGCTTCCACCTTCTATGTGTCGCCGAAGCCATAGCAATAAAGCTATTCAAACCCTCATTATGCCAACAAAAGAAGCTCAGTCACCCACTCAAACTGCCCTGGCCTGACAAGTCTTGGCTCAGTCCAAGTTGTTCCAACAATGACCCCATCATCCCAATTACCCCTCAGCAACCCCAGCCCGCCGTGTCCTAACCGAGACAAGTATGTGTTAATTATCGTTGACCTTAAAATTAGTCTTTGTTTCTTTCTTTTAACCCTATTTATTTATCTGTAATTCATATCCCGATGTAAATGGCCTGATGCGACTCGGCGAAAACAAGACCTTGTTTGCTTCCTTGCCTCGCATAAACTTTAATTATCGGATGCCGCTGCAAGTTGAATTCTTAGCGGGTTCTGGAGGACAAAAAGCAAATCTCAGGATCTGGATCGGAAACAAGAGAATGTTCGGCAAAAAATCATTCCCGCATTGCAGAGAAACGTAGAACACCAGATGTTTAGCTATGCGGAAAGGAAAGCCATCAAACAACTTAAGAACGACCAGAACATAGTCATCTTACCCGCAGACAAAGGGCGAATGACAGTAGTCATGGATAAAGCTGATTACATCGAGAAAGCCGAAGAACTGCTGCGGGACACAACCACCTACCGACAAGTCAGTGAAGATGAAACGAAACGACTACAAAACAAGATTAACGCTGCCCTCAAGAGACTGAAGTTCAAGGCACAGATTACCAGTGCCGAGTATTTCCGAATGAAACCGGAAGACTCCTCAATCCCGCGATTCTACGGTTTACCAAAGGTCCACTGCGTCCAATTGTTTCACTGCCGGGAGCACCCACGTATCGATTGTCGAAAGAACTACGAAGAAAACTCCTATATCTCGTCAGAGGCTCGGACCACTCCGTACAATCGGCAGTAGAATTTCTCAGAAAATTGCAAAACGTGAAGATTACTGAAGACGAGCTGATGGTCTCTTTCGATGTCACCGCCCTATTTACGTCGATCGACCTTACACTCGCCAAGCAAACAATTTCATCGCTGTTAACGGAACACGGAACAACGTATGGCGGAAATCGAGTCACTCATGAGGAACTAATGACGCTTTTGGACCTTTGTCTCCACACTCAATTTAAATTCAATGGAAAATTGTATGAGCAGATCAAAGGAACCCCAATGGGGTCACCTATCTCTGGACTGATAGCGGAAGCAGTAATGCAGAGGTTGGAACGCATTGCCATTCCTCTAATAGAACCGAAACTTTGGGTACGCTACGTGGACGACACCTTCGTCATAATAAAGAAATCACAAGTAGAATACGCTCATAGACTACTGAACTGCGTCTTCACAGGAATACAGTTCACAAAAGAAACTGAAATCAACCGGTGCCTACCGTTCTTGGATGTCCTCGTAACTAGAAGCGACACAGGATCCCTCCAGACAAGTGTCTACCGAAAGCACACACATACGGACCAAATCCTGAACTTTAAAAGCAAGCATCCGATTGCACACAAAAGGAGCTGCGTACGAACGCTATTCAACCGAGCGCAGACGCACTGCAACTCGTCTGAAACGCTGGTAGAAGAAGAAAGATACCTTTTCAAAGTCCTGAAGAAAAACGGCTACCCGAAGAGCTTTATACTAAGATACAAATCTCCAAGAAGCTTGCCTACGGAGCAACCAAACGCACAGGTCAGGAAACCTTTACCTTACATTGAGAACGTTTCAGAAATCGCTGCAAGAGTACTACGACCACTCGGAATCAATGTTGCACACAGACCTACGCGAACACTCCGCAATCAGCTGTGCAAATTGAAAGATAACTTGAAAGAAGAAAACAAAACAAACGTGGTCTACAAAATCCCATGCGCGGATTGTGAGATGCATTACGTGGGACAAACTGGAAGGAGGCTGGGTACCAGACTGAATGAACACCAATCAGCGGTTAGAAGGCACGACTACAAATCGTTACTATCAATTCACGTCGATCAAGAAGGACACCAAGTCAACTGGAATGGAACCAGAGTCATTGCAAGGAGAACCGCACGCTCTAGAGCAGCATCAACGAACGAACAGCTTTTCTTTCTACACGAATGCCAACGGAACCGACTAACACCGAAATGCTTACAACGTCGTCCACCCCTTAATCATCCACGTGCAATAAAACTAATGGAGAAACAAAATCGCGAATGGATTTCCATGATGATCACAGATGCCCACGAAAGACTGAAGAAATACAAAGCTATAATAAATAAAGAACGGGCGAGGTGCGACGTCCACATTGGGCAGCAACTAACAGATGACCTGGAGAAAGCAATTAAGATAACAACGAGCCGACCAAAAATGAAGAA
>JACCGJ010015868.1:0-14475 GCA_013407085.1 Atriophallophorus winterbourni
TTGTATGCCACTGTTGGATAAGGCTGGTACGACCAACCTGTTGAAGGCATGTGTCCAAACACATGTTTAATGGGGTTAAACCCATACCCATGAACCAAAATATTCGGTTTCGTGCTGTTTGCTCTCATCAGGTCGTGGGGTGTGTGACGGAAAAGCATGCAGATGAATATTATACGGTAATGGCACGTTTCATTGATAACGCGCAATGCCAGTACCTTTTAATATAATAACAAACGCTTACTAATTCTCTTGAAGCAATTCGTAAATACTGTTTAAATTTATATTTATTGAACGCGAAAAATAGGCAAAAGTGCCTATAGTGAAGAGGTACATGAGGTTTCCCTTCTCGTTCCACACACAAGAACAGTGACCATGCTCTGAAAGTTTAAAAGCAAGAGATCTTCGCTTAACACAAGTACTCTCACTCTTAACGATTGTCGTTGTCTTGTGGAAGGCGCTCAAGGATAAGATTATTGCAGCAATATCTAAAAAAAAATCGTTCACCCAACAAGTTAATAATCTAATATCTAAAAACACTTCGAATCTGTACAATACTAAACAACATTTTTTATTGGGAGTTGTCCTAGGGAATTTTGCTGTCTAGAAACAGATGTGTCTCAAAAGAATTCGACACTGTCGTCTATTATGAATAAAAAGCCACATACCTTCTTGTGAAATTTGAATTATGATGAACTGAATTCATAAAATACGTTATCAACGGAAAACTGACACAGAATTGTAATTGTAATGTGCTGATAACTAACATATTAGCAAAGGAAATTCTAGTAACTCGATTGGCTTAATAGCCTATTACAGCCTATCACAGCATGTAATAGCACTGACTGAAAGCTGCCTATCTGAAAATGATCATATTCTCGACATGAATTGTGCAATTATTCTGTGGTCAGATGTGATAAACCAGGTGCACTTAACGGTAGTGTTGTTGTTATCTCTTTCAGACTAAGTCTCCGAACCTAAGAATCAAGCGTTAGGCTTAGCATGCACAACATCAATTTTATCTCTCGTCTTATTCAGTCTTACGAGCATTCTGTAGTAATACGAATGCCCTATGAATTATAAAGCATGATCGTATGACTTGCATGATTTGGTTTAGAATCTCAGTTTTTGCGCACGCTTTGGTCTCATGTTATTATAGTTAGCGATTTTAACCTTCAACATATATATATTGAACGAACCGGTGCTGTTCATCTCATATGTTGCCTGGAGAGTTCATCGAAAGAACTCATATGCATGTCATAAACCCAATTGTGAATGAGCCCACGGTGTTTCGTCGGGGCTGATACTTTAATCCTGAATCTCATAGCCTCTTTAAGCGGAGAAATGTTTCGACAGGTCGAATACCTCGATCCACTAGGAAAATATGATCACGTTGTTAACAGCTTCTAACTAGTACTTAGGTATGGCAAACCTCCTCCTAAACTGAGGCGCAGTTTCAATTGGGTAGACTGGGATGTTACCTCACGGAAAGCTGAAAAGATCTTGTCTCATTATATACATGATGATATAGCAACTGACTGGCAGCTTATACACCACGTAGACGCAACACTAGATGCAGCATGTAATCCTTTTGAATGTTGTAATCAGATAACGTGCGGTCTTCCGCAAGTTGTTTTTCGGCAAAAATGAGATGCTGTTGATCAGGAGGGATACCTTCTTCATCTTGTATTTTTGCTTTTACGTTCTCTTTATTGTAGCTCGGTTCAACATCTTAGGTGATGTTCTTACCCGTCAATGTCGTGAAAAAATTTGCATACCAGAACGAAGATACAGCATAAGTGCAGAGTAGATTCTTTTTGAATATTACATTCAGAAATCGTGCGACCATCTTAAAGTTGCTTCCCAGCAAATATTAAGTGCTGGACACCTGCGATGCAACGATTGTTTAGAATCCGTAAGTGTGACTGAAAAACTTACAAAGATTCTCAGACAAAGCGGTCGTTAGACAATGTGTAAAATGGTCAGGAAGAAGGCTGTGGGAATCCTACCCAAGTCGAAAAGTGACTATGAATCATGGTTGGCACGCAATTTAAATCAGTCCACGAAGTGTTAATAAGTTATACTCAATAAAAAGGCAACCTTCAGCAGAATAACGGACTGTAAATAATCTCGGGTTTGAAATTTCCTCCGTGTTTCTCAAATATTCCCAGTCTGTTCAGAGAATCATTCGCCGAATAGTTCCGCTTTGCATGCCAGTCATCATAATGTCGAATAGCATAACTCCACTTCAGTAGTTATCCTTTATGATAGTGAGATTAAACTTACACTTCAAGCAACTAACTCACATAAATCTACCGGCCTAAATGACATTCACCCCCAAATTTCAAGGAATATGGCGCTAATACTTGCACAAGCTGTGGGTCCATTTTTACACTTCATTGAACCATGGATCAATTTAAAGTATCTGAAAGCTAGCTGATGTGTCTGCAATGCATAACGGTGGTAGTCTATCCTCACTTTGTAATGACAGACATGTAAGTATTACTAACATCATTTGTAAAATCTTCTAGTGACTTAGTTGGGCTAGGATCTGTAGCCATCTAGTTGATTGTTCGTTGCTAAACGCTTCGAAGCATGTTTTCTTAAGGGAAAGTCGTGACTAACAAACTTCTTGTGGTTTCTGAATGAGGTCACCGAAAGCTCAAATAAAGACCAGCATGTTTATGTTTCATTACTTGGACTTTGTGAAGCCTTTGATTAGGTAAACCACAGTTTCCATGCAGCCAAACTTCCTCATATAGGGAATCGATGGTTCTCTGATTAAGTGGATAATAGTCTTGTTAATCAATACATATTTTCGCGTCAGGATAGGCATCATGTATTATCTCAAGTAGGAGTTGTTATTGCGGCCCCCGATGCTTCAGTACTGGAACGGATAATTTTCCTCATTATCATCGATGACTTGGTAGAGTCGCTCAAGTGTCTCTGCTATATTTTTGCGGATGATGTCAAGTTTATCGGATCAGAGAATGAACAACATCTTCTTGAGGATATCCAGAAGGACATCAAATGGTCTGCTACATGGGATCTAACAGTAAATTTCATCAAAAGCTGTCAGCTGTCTGAAGTCTTTACGAAGCTCGAGGTTGCTGGATCAGATAGTATACTCGAGATAAATGTGTTACGGAAAGATTGTAGCTCTGGTATAGTAGTTTCAGTGGACTTTAAAAGGGCTAATCAATATACAGCTGCTGCACAACGCGCTAGGAACGAGCTATTTTGCCCTCGATAAATTTTATCCTGCATGTTTCCAGAAGGTTTTCATACCATTTTACAATGCGTTCAAGCATGGTCACCTTATTTGTATGAAGAGATATTGCCAAGCTTGTAGGTGTTCAGCACCCCAATATTCGTATAGCTACAGGGCAATTAGGTGGGAGGTATGAGGAAACGATTGCTGAGTTTAGATCTGGAAAGAAGGCGGCCACGTATGGACCTAATTAAAATCTCCAAAATCATGTCAGGTTTCATGAACCGTTCATCAACATTTTATGTATGCTCTGGCGCTAAGTGTGGGTACTCGAATTCACTCATCAAAACTTGTCAAGCGCCATATCTGGTATAATGTTCGTAAGTAATTATTCAAAGAAAGTGTGGTGAATAACTGGAGTCGCTTTCCCAAAGAGGTTGTTTCTTTCACTTTGGTAGGAAGAGGAGAAAAGTGCTCGAATCTGTGTGACCTTTTGATTTCCTGATTTTTATCTATTATTAAATAGTTGGTAGGATCACCAAGTTGTCTTTCAGGAGAGTTTCTCGGTCTCATTCCAGATTAATCTGAAACCAAAAGGAATTCGTAAATATATTTTTTGACGTGGTGGACGCCCTTCTGTGAAGTAACACCGAACGAAATCAGGACGCTCGATTGGCGACTAAGCCACAAATTATCGAAGATTTCAAAAGGAAAAAAGAAAAAAAACGTTTTTGAAGTGGTGGGTGCTTTTCAACAGCTTTCCACTGAAAAACTACTGGACGCTCGATTGTCTCGTTAGCCACTTACTGTCCTGTGCAAACTGAACTGAAATTCCCTTGGTTGTGCAACAACATGGACTTGGAGCCAGTTGAACCACTATCATTGATACGACTAAGTCGTAAACCTACTTCTTCAAATCTGGACCAGCCAAGATTGCTTAGAATCACGGTTTACTCTGAAAGGGATCTTGAAAACATCTTACTATCCGCTTTTCTCCTGCGTAAGGAGCGTTCAGAGACCACTGCAAGGATCTTTGCTGATGTGCCCTGGTGGGAAAGGGCCCGAAAGGACCAGCAACAAAACCAAACGAAACAGAGGGATGATCGAAGTATAATCCTTTTGGGAGTTCCAGAAGCTGATGAAGCAACTGATAAAGCGGTGCAGCGCAAACACGATCAGTTACAATGGAGATTCCTCAGTGATATACTTGGTTTGCATGATGTAGCTGTGACGGACACGTTCCGCATCCCCAAATCTACGAATTATAAGGGCATCGGTCCTAAGCCCCTTAAAATAACGTTCTTGCGTAATGATATGTTGAACACGGTCAAAACTCGTTGGGAAAATGGCCGCAGAATAATCCCGCGAGAAATTAGACTAGGTGCATCGAAACACCATATTGGAAAGATAGATGCACCACTTAGTTCAATAGAAACACTACCAAGTCAATCAGTTGTTGACGTGTCAGAAACAATTTCAGCCGATACGATAGATCACTGTGTTCCAACAGTACAACCCCAAAACGATCAAGCATCCCTGCAAGCAAAAAACCTTCAGTTGCCGACTCTGGAGGAGTCGGCCTAACATATATTCTGCACTCCACTAGCCTTCTTCCCCACACCCCATCCTTGTTGAGAAAAACAACTATGAAATGCATCTACACCAACGCACAATGTCTCGGAAACAAAATCGGTGAACTGCGTGCAGTTTTTTTGAGATGTTCACCAGACATCATCGCCGTAACGGAAACGTGGCTGCAGACTCAGCAAACAAATAGTGAACTTGAATTACCAGGAATGTCACTTATTCGTCATGACCGTGAAACCAGAGGAGGAGGAGTAGCTTTGTATTATAGCCAAAACCTTCTGTGCCGTGAAATTACGGATCCAGACATCGTGTTACTGGATACACTCTGGTGCTCAATCCGACTAGCTAACGGCGAAGACTGTGTTTTGGGAGTAGTATATCGCCCACCGTCTGCACAGGAAACTTACAATCTGGCCCTACTGGATAAAATTCGCATGGTTACTTCCAGATACACTTGTGGATTTTTGATTATGGGTGACTTCAATTTACCGAATCTGCAGAGCAGCACCATTTACCCAGAACACTCCCTCGAGCGCGCATTCAGTGAGTTGTTTGACGATATTCCTCTTTATAACCACATTACATGTAATACCCGATACCGCGGAAACGATTTACCCTCACTCTTAGATCTCGTTCTGACAAGCAATGAACATGACATTGATAACGTTGCTTACGAAAGTCCACTGGGACTAAGTGATCACGTCGTCATCCAGTTTGACTATCTGTTTGAAGCTGTAAGAACAAATGATGCCCGTAAAAGAGTTAGGCGGATCAACACTATGGCGTTGAGTGATGCTCTGAAAAACACGTTTAACTGCCAACCGGAAACCAGCAACGTACATGACTTTTGGATATGGCTAATATCTAATCTCAAAAGTTCAATCGAAGTGAGCTCCGAATTTGTCCTCAGGAACTCAATAAAAAACTTTGAATTTAAATTAAGAAGCCGAACTCGTAAGTGGTTAACGGTACGAAACATTGCTTGGCGACACCATCGGCAAAACCCATCATCCGAGACCTGGGAAACATTCCGTTTACTGCGGAACAAAGTAAACAAATTTGTCATCCAAGACAAGTTGTGCTTCCAAGAAGTGATATCAAGCATGATGGAGCGAAACCCCAAAATACTATATCGTATGGTTAACGATCAAGCTAAGGTGAAACCTGGAGTAGCGTCCGTGAACACATCAGCTGGACCAACAACAACTGCAGCAGAAACTGCTGATGCTTTAGCCACGTTTTATTCATCGGTATTCAACCCGATAGAACATGCAATAAACAGCCCAAATCCAACACTTTCAAACACGGTTGCCCTAAGTGAAATAAGTGTCACTGAGAAACGTGTCCTCCAAGGTTTATTTAATCTTAAAACCGGAAAGTCTCCTGGGGCCGACGGAATAACACCGAAAATATTGAAGCAATTTGCGAGTTTGGTATACAAACCACTCACTTATCTGTTCGAGCAAACACTGGCAAGTGGAGTGATTCCTACAGATTGGAAACGAGGAATAATTTCTCCAATTTACAAAGGTGGAAATCGCTCCGATGTTTCCAATTACCGACCCGTTACTCTGTTACCAGTGATTTCAAAATTACTTGAGCGACTCATTGTTGACGATCTAATGAAACACTTCGAGAATAATCAGTTGCTTTCGAGGAACCAGCATGGATTCAGACGAAATTATTCCTGTTTGTCTAATTTACTGGTAACGCTAGATGATTGGACAAAATCGGTAGATAAAGGACAAGCAATACACGCGTGCTACTTGATATTTCGAAAGCATTCGATCGTGTTGACCATTCCCTACTACTGCAGAAGCTTTAAAGGCTTGGTATCACTGGAAAGTTGCTGAATTGGCTAAATGACTACCTAACAAATCGCACTAACCAGGTACGTGTTGATGGTGCATTATCCAAACCAATTGCAGCAACTAGCGGAGTTCCCCAAGGCTCAGTCCTTGGTCCGATCCTCTTTCTGGTTTATGTCAATGAAATACCGGAAATTGTTCGATGTAACATTTCGTTATTTGCGGACGACATAAAGATTTGGCGCAGCATTCGTAGTCCAGAATACTGTCTGCTATTACAAAAGTATCTTGATACGCTTCACAGCTGGTCTTTGGAGAACAAACTGCCGTTTAACTTTAACAAATGCAGGATCATGAACGTGGGGAATCGAGTAGAGTTCACATATCACATAGGTTCGCATGTCCTTGAAAATTGCAGTGAAGAAAAAGATTTGGGTGTCTGGATATGCTCCAGTTTAAAAACATCACTTCAAACTAACAGTGCCTTTAAAAAAGCAACACGCGTTCTAAATCTACTCAAACGTGTATTTGGGAAATTTTCGCCCAAGATATTCCCAAGGATCATGAATACATACTTGAGACCAGTCATGGAATACGGTGTGCAGTCATGGTCTCCGTGGCTCAAGAGGGATGTGGAACTTATGCAGCGAATCTATCACCGCTCAACAAACTAGTTCTCAGCATCCGAAACAAACCATATAAAGAAAGGATAGCTCAACTGAATCTGTTCGATTTTCCCTATCGACGAATCAGAGGAGACCTTATCTTACTTTACAAAACATTCCATACCCCGAACCATCCCTTACAGGATTTATTCACGCGAAGGGATACGAGGAATTATCGGACCCATGAATATGTGCTGGTCGTACCCCATTCCCGCTTGAACTGTAGAAGGTATTTTTACTCAGTCCGTGTCTGTTTTACTTGGAACAGTTACCTTCAACCGTTGCTCACTCCACTAGCTTGCATGACTTTAAAACGAAATTAGACGAATTTTTATTGCATTATTCGTTTCCAGAACACTTACATCTGTTTAAGTCTATGTTCTTATATTGTTTATAACACTTTAAATTTCAATTTTTAATCCTATGGTTTTGTTGTTAAGCTTGTTGCTTTTTAGACCATTAAAACCTTGATTACCTTGAAATAACTGAACTACACTAAACTGCATTTTGTTAGGTCATCGTGGGTCATAACCTTTTTAAATAAATTTCGTTGTTATTGATAATGGGGAGAGGAATATCCGTACTTTTTGAATATGAAACACCAAAAGTTGTGCAGATTACAAATTTAAAAGTGGGAGTTACCCAAAGGATAATTCAACTGCTGTTGCTGATATATTTCGTGTTGGTAATTTCATCAAGATTTTCAAATTTTAAGTTGGGTGATGATCTATGAAAAAGCTTACCAAGTCACCGATGAAGCAAAAAGTGCTGTTACAACGAAGTCAAAGGAATTGCGTTTACAAATTATCCAGATACCCAGGTGTTGGAAAGAGAACATGGGATATTCCGGAATTTCGTAATACCTCCACTTGAAAAGGATGCCTTATTTGTCACTACCAATGTAATAGCTACACGTGGCCAGAAATTAACAAAGTGTGCAGAGGTTATCCAACCTTATTTTACATCTAAATTTTAGTCTCCAGGCGTATATGGTTCTCATTGCCGATTTGACAGTGACTGTAATACAAATGATATATCCCATATCAGCAACGGTAAGCATTGCAATTATTAAGTCAAAACTCGAAAAAATTGTTCTGTTCTTGAAATTTCAGTAAGCTCTATCTATATAATTCAGTTGTGAACAATGTTTCCAGATTTGAAATGATGTTAAATGATTTCTACATCATTAGTTCTCAACAGCAAATCCGATGACACAGTTTCTTGCTCCTGGTAAAACTTATCAATAAGATTAACCAATTAAAAATTTTAATTTTCATCACAATGATTTCTTTGACTTTGAGTGTTGAGTTTTATTAATTAGTACAAATTTTCTGGTGCTTGATGGACTCACATTAATGATTATTAATTAGGATAACATTTATCTTCATCTGCTATTCTGCATTGCCACGTCCACTGATTTATTTAGTTTGGAATTGAAAACCTTACTTATTGTTTCTTGCGCAAATCATCTCAAACTCCTTAGGAGTAAGAATATTTCTCAGAAGGTTTGTTAATTCATATTCGCAAAGGATTGAACCGTGTATAATTACCAAACCAATAAACAATTTATTGCTAGAATAAATTCATCGTGCTGAGACTGACGCTTTGGCTAGCGTTAGGTTAAACCCATGATCATGAACTCAAATGCTCATTTGCATGTATTTCGATCTCACACATTTCCCACGACCAGTTTCGTGCTGTTTGCACTCATCAACTACGGACAGAAGGATCAGAATCCATGTGCCCTTAAAACATTAGAGGAATGGTAAAAAAGTTTTGCTTGTACCAGCCTTATTCAACAGTGGCATACAAACGAAAGTTGTTTACTGTTACTTCACTGTTTAAGGCGCATGCGGATTCTGGTTCCACTGTCCCTACCTGATGAGTACAAACATCACGTCGTGGGGGTGGGCGATGGAAATTTATTCAAATAGCCATTTTTGTTCATGATCATGGGTTTGATCCCATTCTACATGTGATTAAACAGTTGGTTCAGATGGAGTGACATCATTTTTTTACTTAACAATATTCGTCAATTTATGCTCTGTGTGAATGTTATGTCTCGTTAAACAATGTAATCTAAACATTGGAAAGTATTAGTTTTATTGTTGATCTATCATAGAACAACGAAATAATTGATATGTCTCCACAATATTATGTACACTGAAAGATTGCGACGTCTGAGTCAATGCAATTTTACCGAAAGGAGGGAACCACGCAATATTACTCTTATCTATAGAATTGTGTCTACCGAAGGACATCCACGGAGGCATTTCTAATTGCTGAAAAATCGTGTCTACGAATAAAGCTAATTGCTTCTTTTACTTCTATGGTGGAATACGTACACGTGGCCATACCTCACCCTTTACATCCAAAGTTCCAATATTGATTTTGGGCGCCATTTGTGTCATATATGCAACTTTGTTTTGGAAATCCATACCTCAACATGTGATGGACTCTCCTGGCATGGTGATATTTAAAACGAAATTTGATTCATATATGCAAACCATCATCATTCGTGAGCCGTACATTTGATGTACACTTTTCGTTATATACCATAATTTTTTTTACATTTTCATTCCTACCATAATCCGGTGGTGATGTGAAGTATTAACATTTTTAAACCATAAATCATTGAATCCTTCAATTGGAGTACCGTTCTATTTAACAATCGTCTTAATCATTTCTTCGTTTTCGAGACACCTTGACAAAATGTGCGATAATTATGTTCGAATATCGCCAGAATTATTCACTGCTTCCAATTGTTCGACATTATTCTTTTGTTATTGATCGGTTACTATTTGTAAGCTCTTGTTTTCTACCCTTTCATAATCAAAATATTTGTTTCTGATATTTTAACACAAGGCTACATTGAAAAATGTCATGTTCCACATTTATTTACCCAGTTCAAGGAGAATGATAGTCCTTAATACAGCCTTTTGATCGAACCTTAATAATAATATAATCAATTTCGATAGTCAATTCATGTACACCAAATAGACATTAGGTTGCAGAATGATGCGATTTTCGTCGGTAAAATCATTTCTTATAGACAATTGGAGATTGCACACATTATAGGATCGTTTAAAAATTATCTATGCACCAGTCATCAAGACTAGGCATACTAACAAAAGAACACTTGCCATAAGGGGTCGTTCATTTCTCTCTCTGCAATTAAAATCAAATCGTTTTCCAGATCGCAATTTCACACCAATATCATCACAGGGAACATTCAACTTGGCAATAGAACGGTGTAGTTACAAATAATCGACACCTATTTTTCTGAAAAATCATAATTTTTGCAACCAAATTAGTGGCGACTTGAATTACACACATCCTACCAATGCAAGAAAACAGTTTCATAATTTCACTTGCATTCGCAAAAAATCCATGGCCTGTCAAGGAAATAGAGTACTTTGTATGCGGAGGTGATAAATGAGTTTGGAACCGTAAAATGTTCAAGAATAAACCAAAATGTACGATGATTCTATTTATTTGCTCCATTAATTGCTAAACTTGAATCAAATGATTTATCATGTATAATGGTCAATGCGATGAAGATTAATTTTTTTTCCGAATTATAATCATGATAATCATATTTTGTTACTGATAATATGCTCAAGCCAATTAAGGAAAACAAATAGTTTTTTCACTTATAAGCTTTAACTAGAAGCCGGTATGGGTAAAACTGTGTTTGTCTGACCGCTATTTATTATCGTGCCTGAAGAGTGACTTCGATAATACCAAGGGAACACCAACCAATATACCTCAATAGGCTATCGCGATACAAATTATGCCATCAGTATCAATGAGACGGGGTTTAGCCTCATAGCTTTGTTATGTGCTTTTGCTTTCGTTGAATATCACCTACTTTGAGAGATAAGTGAAAACCATAATTAACATTTCGCATTTTTTCAATCTCAATTCACATTGAATAAATTAGCATACATCTTATTTATTCTGCAACGTCCTGAATAAGATATTGCTATACATATATATATTGCTATCAAAAGTTCATCATAATTAATTGTAATAACAAACCAATGAATTCACAATATTGCATTGTTTTTTTCCTAATTAATGATAATGAGTCAGAACTCTAGCTAGTTTACGCTGAACTATAATTCGGTGATGTTGCTTACCTTTTTGACTTTTATCCGCATGATAGAAAACCACGTTCGCGATAAACACGATGTATCTGACTTCTCTTAAACAATGTTTGTGAACTATATTCCTCCCTTATCATGATAATGATGGTTTGCATACGCCACATTTAAATTTTCTAATGATGTTCTTGCAAATTTTGTCGGAATGATAATAGTAATAATTCCGTCACACAGACAAAGTCCCACTTATGACTAATCTTTAATTTTATTTTCAAGTTAATGATCAATTTCAGAAGCAGCTATTATGAACACAACAAATCAATACTTGATTTTCTTATATAATCGTCGCTTCGAGGTTTATATTTTGGTTGACTATCTCAAAACTGTTTCAAGGCATGTATGCCGTGATCGTACTGCACTTGTTTTATTAGTACATACATGATGAAATCTTTCGTTAGAGGTTTGTGGAGGAAAAGCCTGTAAATGCGAATATTCATATAAATTTTACACTATAATTTTGAAGTCTTCAACTTATTCAACTATATTAATTGGATAAAAGATGTGATTCTATCAAAATTCATGAACTAGCTCAAACTAAGTATTCCTCAAAGTGTGAAACTTTAATTACTAATGGTGTCCAGCATTCCAGTATAATTCGCACAGAACTCTCAATAATTGAGTATATATTCTTATCTCAGTGCGTTTGTCGAAAATCCTATGTTGCCAAGTAAATTGTTGAGAAAGCTCAATAATGCTTGGCAGTGAAAGTTTTAACTAATCTCTCATACTGACGTTGAACCACTGGTTCACGAAATTTGATTTGATGCATGATTAATTCGAGATCTGATCACCTCATCCTAGTTTATCTGTGCTCAATCTCCTAGATATTTTGACTCTTCCAAGTCTTTTCGGTATTTCATCGTTATGGTTTCATTGCTATTAGACATCCGGCATTACTACCAATGGAATACTGTTTCTAATTATGGCTGTTATTATAATAATATCAAACCTCTCAACTCTAGTACACAGATTGTTATTTTTACTAATCAAAAGAACAATATTGGAATTTTTAAATGGATTCTGGAAACTTATGTTGTATTTCAGGTGTCAACACTGGGAAATGCATACGAGAGAAAGGGAATCGTATAGGAACATGCGAAATCTATTCCTGGTGTCCACTGGAAAACGACACGCTACCACTTGGAAAATCAAAGTATATGTTCCCGATGGTGGAGAATTTTACACTGTTAATTAAAAATGATGTAACTTTTGAAAAGTTTGGAGTGCATCGGTAAGTACGTGGGGAGTAGCTATTGCTTCATCATTTTTGCAGTTGTTTTTTTAAGGGATTGGTACGTGAACACAAGATGTCTAACCCAGCATGCGTACCTTTGTTAAATTACAAACGCCTAGCTACCGATTTGTAATCAGTCGCACCTGAAAATTCTACGTATGCCTAATTTAAACAGGGTATTTTATTCTCATTGTTTCAAACTGGATGTCATTGCGAATATTCTGATAATTGTTTAAATCACCAAGTCGAACAGATTTATGGAAGACATAAATTTATGAATAAAAGTTTGAAATTCTTAAATGTTAGTTATTTGAGTTTGATTATAAGTGCACACTTCAAAGGTCGTACATCACATTCATATAATACGAACTCTCTGTGAAATGAATAAATATACGACAGCTTGCTTTCCATCGGGACGTTTAGGATTGACATCCCAAATGTGATATTCAAGCGAGGTTATTCAAGAGCTTTAATGGTCTAAAAAGAATCAAGCATAATAATTTCCATAGGATGATAAAATTGATGTGTAAATGAAGAAATACGCGCTGGGCGATTAGACTTAACAGTATATATGTAGTCTGGATAAGGATGTTTAAATAAAAACTCGTTCAATTCAGTTTTAAACTGATGCAAGTTAGCTGAGTGAATAGCAGTAGGAGGTGACCTGTTCCAGGTAAAACAGACACGAACAGAATAAAAATACTTACCGTTTAGGCGTGAAGGAGACACCACAAGCATATATTCGTAGGTTCGTTATTTCAGCGTATCCCTTCGCGTGAGGAGTCCCTGTAAGGGATAGTTTAGTGTATGAAATATTTTGTAAAGTAGGTTAAGGTCTTCTCTGATTCGTCTCCATGTAAATGAAGAAATACGCGCTGAGCGATTAGACTTAGCAGTATATATGTAGTCTGGATAAGGATGTTTAAATAAAAACTCGTTTAATTCAGTTTTAAACTGATGCAAGTTAGCTGAGTGAATAACAGTAGGAGGTGACCTGTTCCAGGTAAAACAGACACGAACAGAATAAAAGTACTTACCGTTTAGGCGTGAAGGAGACACCACAAGCATATATTCGTAGGTTCGTTATTTCAGCGTATCCCTTCGCGTGAAGAGTCCCTGTAAGGGATAGTTTAGTGTATGAGATATTTTGTAAAGTAGGTCAAGGTCTTCTCTGATTCGTGCATACGGAGACTCGAACAAAATCAGATGATCCATCCTTTCTTTATAAAGCTTGTTTCGGGTGCTGAGAAATAGTTTTGTTGCACGGTGCTTGATAAGTTCTAAATCTCTCTTGAATCACGGAAACCA
The DNA here is from genome assembly GCA_013407085.1 of Atriophallophorus winterbourni. Lineage (NCBI taxonomy): Eukaryota > Metazoa > Platyhelminthes > Trematoda > Plagiorchiida > Microphallidae > Atriophallophorus > Atriophallophorus winterbourni. The sequence continues at coordinate 13,977 of JACCGJ010015868.1, forward strand.
TCACTACACAGCGTACTCCATTACTGGTCTCAAGTATGTATTCATGTTCCAAGGGAAGATCTTGGTCAAAAATTTTCCCAATGCCCGTTTGAGCAGATTGAGGACACGTGTTGCTTTTATGAAGATGGTGTTTGTTTGCAGTAAGTTTGTTCAGCTGGAGTACATCCAGACACCCAAATGTTTTTTTTCACTGAACCTTTACGGTATGTGATATCTACTTTTCCCCACATTTGTGAACCCACATTTGTTGAAATTAAAAGGCAGTTTGTTCGTCAACGACCAATTGTGAATCGTTTCTAGATCTTTTTTGTAATAGCAATCAGTCTTCTGGGTACGGATTCAACGCCATATCTTTATGTCGTCTGAAAATAATGAAATGTTGGAGTGAACAAGTTGCCGTATTTCATTGATGTAAACCAGAAATAGGATCATACCAATAACTGAACCTTGAGAAACGCCGCTAGTTGAGGCTATTGGTTTTGATAATGCACCCTAAATT
>JACCGJ010015870.1:0-16586 GCA_013407085.1 Atriophallophorus winterbourni
TCTGCCTAAATTCCCGAAAAATTGTATGTATTAACATGCACGTAAAATGCGAAAGTTTGTAAACTCGAATTCATCATGACGTCATTCATCAACAACATCGAACCGTTTAGACGCGTGAAATGTTTTAACGAGAAGTGCAATCGTGTGCTCAGGCAGAACAAAACACGAGAACAACAAGCGCGGAAGACGACATCGATCGCAAACCCGAGACAATCCGGGTATCGCGATATCCGCCCGAAGACTGTTCGACTGACAACTTGATTGGAAACAAATGCGGATGTAGAGCGTCGCCAAATTTAAGTCGATTACAAGAGTTCAAAATGGTATGGGCACAAAATCACCCAAAGAATCGCATTGCAGTGTGAATCGGTTCAGCCCTAGTCGAGGCGTCAGTTGTGGCTAGTTGTTTTGCGTACAAGTAAGCTGTCTGTATGCTCCGAATTGAAACAACTCATTTAAATATCAAACATATCACAAATATCTCACGCTGTTCGAAAATCCACTCTTCCATTGTATCATTGGTTTTCTCTCAATATGGAACTTACGGTAAGAGATTAAGCACTAGCTTGATGGTGTTTTAATTTCGGTTGGTGTGCGGACTGTGTCCACGCCCATCACGGACCCGAACTGGAATATGTTTTACCCTCCCTTTCGGGTGAAATAACCAATAACTGTTGCGCTATCACCGATAATAATGTCGTATGATTGCAGTGAGTGTGGCTTATGCAAGCTATATACCACGATCCATGGATTTGTTGCCATAAATCGATCTATGTCTATTGAGAATGAACACCACACGCGCTGCAGCATGCTACGTTAACAAACAGTCCAATTGCATGAAAAATTTCTCAAGCAGAATTAACACGGATAGATATTACTCTCAAGTTCAGTGATATTTTCACACTGATGATGTGATGTTGTTGTATCAATTTCAAAGGCATTCATATCTCTTTTGCAAGTGTTTTAATAGCTCAAATTCAGTCAGTCCTCATCCCGAATTCGTGATCTATCACTGTCAAATGAGTAGATCAGTGTGAGTTAAGAGTAATGAATTTCTCGTGTGCTATTTTTAGACTAGTATCACTTAGGCAAAGATAAGTGGTTTTCCTTGTAGATCTGACGGTTACGGAGATCCAAAGGAAGACATCAAAATATGTGAAGGGAACTTCGTGACTGTATCTAAGAGACATTTTATTACTCTTATTTATGTGCTAGGTTTTCCCATTGTGTTTGTTCATGCGATCAGTAACAAGTAACAGTGCTCGTTCCATCGCTTTCTCAACTGCTGCTCAAGATCCCTAGAGAATTCCGACACTCAGGGATGAGTTCTCGTTTAAATAACCAACAATAACTTGTTGTCGATGTGTGCAGCCGAACAAGTCATTTTTTCTTTTAAAACTTTGTACCTCACTTTATTAAACTAGCTCACCTCTCTGTTCCTTGCTCCATACAACAGTGGTTATACAATTTCAAGTTAGTTACACAAGAAATACTCACAAGCAGCATGACTACTAACAGCCTTTTAACAACAATTCGCTATACTTTTCGGAATAACATGTGTCACTCTACTTCAAAAAACATCTAGTAGTCATTTTACCATGGTTTGAAATTAATTGTGGCAGTGTGCCCGAAAACAAAATCTCGTCGCGCTGTACTACATTACTATTGCAATTGACGGCTGAAAACATGCGATATATATCCGGTGGAGTTAAAAGCAATAGTCGCGAGGACATTTAAATCGATGTGCTACAAGAATTTCTACCGAACGAATTCCCCTTCGGAAATCAATAACTACGATCGCTGATTGTGTGATAATTCGATCAAACATGAGCCAAGAATTAGAGAGACGCCTAGTTAAACAAAGAATAGACTGTAATAGTTAAAAGCTGGTAATTTTGAATCTATCAGAGAAAATATACAAAATCTCAGAACACGGTGAATGATGTATATAGTTCAATTGAAGATTTAAATAAGAAAGTTCCATTTTTAACAAAGAACATAATTAGAGCGGTGGATATCCCTTTCAGTATTTCACATCAAGCACTAAACTGCAGGCACTAAACAAATAAGAAATGAATTTAATCAATATGAAAAATTAAACGAGAATCAATATCAAATGAAATAACTTAGAAATTTTCAGTCTATTTTGGTATTATCCGAGGGGATTAGAGATGAACTAATCGTTTCTGGACGCATAAGGTTGGTCTAAATATTGTGCTGTCCAGTTTGTGTCTTACTAATTAGAACAATAAATTCCATTCATTATTACTCAATCAAGGACTAATTGCATGATATTTATTACATGAGATCATACTCATTTGGGTAATTTAAATTTAAATCAATCGATTGCTCAAGATTATTGAGCTTGCAGCCCATTCTGAAAATATGTCTAATTATTAAAATAAGTTAACTACATATAAACTGTAAGTACGCACATGAAGAAAACTCGTTCGAACTTAAGTCAATAAAAATATATGTGGTCGTTCTCACCGTTAAGTAAAGCTGAAACGATATATCCTGTGAGCTAACAAACTATTTAGAATTTCTTTTTATTGTAATTTTATTGAAAGAAAACAGACTATGAACACGGCCTGATCCAGAACTGTCAGACTACCCTCAAACAACAAGACGAACTCCGAATGTTTTCAAAAGATGTATTTGTAAAAATTTTGAAAAGTTTCAAGTATCTTTAAATGATGTTTTCTAAAAAGATTCCGCACTGAGATTAGCGTGTCTACAAGAGATTCGTGAATTGGTATACAGGACCATCCTCTCGTGGCCAGCACTTTAATGCATTATCGCTCATTTGTAAGATAATAATGGGAACGGGAACGTGTTGCTTGCATCCTCGCTGTTTACCCTAATCAAGTAGAGGTGATAAAATGGTTTCAGTGAGACTAAAAGCGGTGGATACGTGATAAACATAGGTTGTCTCCTAACCAGGTCTCTTACTACTGAACATGATATTCGGAAACAGTATCACAGTGATTCTATTTCACCGTTTGAAATTTTTGTTGCTGACCGCATAATACACTAAATAGTAGTGAACTGTATCGTTATATTTAAATAAGTTATCTTCATCATCCCTTACCGGTTTCTCGCAAATCTCACCAACATGACAAATGGATAGTGAAACCAGAATCAAATGCTTGAAGCTGTTTAGAAATGAAAAAAGCTTGAATTAATGAATCTTTGTTGAATAAGTTTGCCACAGTTGGCCTGTTTCATTCGATGACCAATCAACGTTCATATGAATGCACTAAACTCATGAGCCTAAGCAAAATTTCCCTATTACACACGTTTCATCCCACCCTAATATTTTGCGGTACAAATCGAGGGTTGAATAAAATTGATTCTCTAAAACTCCTTAGAAATGAAATCTTGACATCATTATTTTGTATGTAAGACTGTTTATATTGGAAGTAGATCTTGCGTTTCATTTTAACGTTACACAATTTTGTTTAAATAAAACTTGAAAATGTGAAACTATCAAAGGTATAAATTGGACAATCTGTTTGAATATTTTATTTGACAATATCAGGTGGAAAACTAACCGCAATTTCACTTCGTTAGTGTATCGTATTCACTCCTAATACCGGAAATCAGCGTCGTTTCACTGTGCTCATTCGAGTTGCTTATGAAACTGGCACTTATTACATATCTAAAAACGATCGAGTTGAACGTCGTTGTTGGCCTCATTCGGGAGATCTCGACCACGGGTCTACATCACGACCACGAGATGGTTTCATGCTACGCAGCAATTAGAATGACCAAACAGTCCGGTTCGAGAGGAACAATCTCTCCCTCAAGACTCGAATCGATAGGCAGTACTCGGTCGATCGGCTTCCGTTTCATACCGGCGGCATGATCTGCGTTCAGCGTCAAAGAGCTGTATCTGCTCCTCCCCAGCTTGTAGACGACGCTTCACACAATGCCTCCAAAGTTAGTGGTCAAGTGGTCAAGTCCTTCCCAAATCGTGGAGTCAATGAAAAGAGCTTTCATATCTCTTCTGAAAACGTCTTTATACCGCACGTGCGGTCTTTCCAATGGTCGACTCCCTGATTGCAACTCACGATAGATAGATCTTTTGGAATGAGACCGATTTCTCATTGTGTAGACGTGACCAATTAAATATAGGTTGCGCTGTCATAGTACGGTGTATATGCACTGTAGACCAGCTTTAGCAAGCACTTCAGCATTAGTCACTCTGTTTATATACGATATGTTGAACATAGGACGGATGCTTCGTAGATGGAAAGTATTCAGCTTCCGTTCGTGCCTTGCGTGTATGGTCCAAGTTTCACAGCCGTACAGTAAAACATTTAGTACGCACGCTCTGTATACCTTCATCTTTGTCTTTACACTCAACTCGCGGTTGCCCCATACCCGAGAGTTCAATAGGGACGAAATATCAGTTGCTCTGCCAGCCGCTAATCAATCTCAATGTTTAGAGATAGGTTATCCGCAGTGGTTGGGCCAAGATATATGAAACGATGTACTGATTCAAGCTGATCGTTTCCAACAGTGATGATTTGAGGCAATGCAATCTCGTTAAAAGGGACATTAGTCTTGCTCATGCTGATTATTAGACCAAAGTCTTTGCATACCGACGAGAAACAGTCGATTAGTGACTGGACTTGATCATGAGAGTGATCAATAATGGCTGCATCGTCGGCAAACAGTAGGTCACGGAATCGCACATAATATGCTTTGGTTTGTGCTCTCAACCGTTTTAGGTTGAAAATCTTGCCATCACATCGCGTACGTAAGTATATACCATCTGTTCTCGTTCTAAAAGTGTGCTTCAGAAGCAGAGCAAAGAAAATGCTGAGAAACGTGGCAGCAAGAACACACCTTTGTTTGACGCCTCGGTGAATTTCGAGGCATCTGAATCGCAACCGTTACAACGGACTGAGCCCTTCATACCAGAGTGGAACGAAATAACGAGATTGAACAGTGCTGGAGGACAGCATATAAGATACAGAATTTCGAAATAACCCCGATGAATGCCTTCGTTAAATCGATAAAAACAGCTTATAATTGTGCATGCTGTTCCCGACACTTTTCTTGAAGTTACCTTAGGGAGAAGATCATGCCAACAGTTGATCTTCACTTGCGGAAGCCACATTGAGATTCGGCGTAAGCTCTATCAGCCAAAACTTGTAGTCGGATCCGTGAGACCTTAGAGAACAATTAGCCCAAATAATCAGAAGGGAGATTTCTCCCTAAATGTTGCAGTCACTTCAATCACATTACTGTTACTCGTAGAATAATTCCGTGGAAATCGACACAGTCTTTGCTTAATTTTTTAAACTCCCACGTTTAGAATGTGTCAACCATTTCAAACACACATATCAAGTTCTTACGCTTAAAGTCAATCGTTAAGCATCAATATCAAATGAAATCATTGACGTAAAGGATAAACTTATAAATTCAATAGTTGGGAAATGGATCTTAATACTAGATTTACGGGAAAAGTGCAAACCGCACGAATCCCCTGGTGAGTTGTATTTGCTAGAGATATGAGCGAAACGTTGATTGAAATCGCTTTACGTAACAAACAATTTCTCCCCGAATGATATCCACTAGTCGGTCGTAACAAACATATATTTCATTATCATGGTTTCATCACACCAATCAGCCAATCAACGTTTATTGTAAAATCAAATTGTAAAATTCAAGTCTTGATACAGTTCTGAACATAAATTTTGTTTTGATTAAGATTGTATATACAGTATCAAAAGTTTGAACTGTTCGGAAGATGAATTCACTGTGCAGTTGAACAACGATTGTCTCGAATAAATCACCGCTCTCGTATTGAAAGCAAACTCAGTTCAACGGATCCGACAAGTTGACCCCACCTTTGCCCCCCGTGACCCGTTTTCCCGAATGGCGTTGTCGTTTGTACGGGTTCAACAAATTGGGATGAGCATTTGCGAAATGTCTTCCCAAATCCCAACTCCATTTGTAACTGGTCCCACACACGGAGCACACAAACGGTCGAGAAATGGCGTGAACCATGACATGCTTCTGCAATTCCGTCGGCCATTTGGCTACGTAAGCACAACTGGGGCAAGCATATCCCTTGATTCCGTTGAGTTTTACACTCGTAGAACTTGATTCGTTTCCATTGTTCGAGTGATCCTTCGTCCAGCTGGTAGATGCGATTGGATCTGAGTCGAACGCTTGACTCGGATGACGATGAGGTTGTTGTTGTTCTGGTGGGCTGTGAAACGAAATCGTGGACTTTGAACTGCTTTCTGTTGCTTTCGATTCATCAGTATCGCTGGGCTCACATGCAGCGTTAATGTGAGAGGAGTGTTCGGTGAGATCCGTTGACTGATTTACGGAAAACGAAGAACTCCTAGCCTTCTCCTGACGCAGACGATCCAGCTGTGCCTGATGGAGAAAAGTAGCAGACGATTTAGACAAAATATTTCTACCGAATTGTCTAACAAGTTTTCATTTACATAATCCTGTTTTACTGTCCATGATTATAATTATCTCAGGGTCTTTTTTGTAATTTCTCTATATCCCATATTTACTCGAAAAAGCTGTATTTTCTTTTTGCATTATGATATGCTACTTTGAGTTAGTTTCCTTTGTAAAATATATTCAGAAATAATCAGAAAGATTTGTTTGTTTGGTACAAAACTTTTTGTTCCGTTAAAGGTTAAATTTCTACACTTTTTTATTACCACATAAAACAAAAATGACACACTCCATGATATGTACAACATAACAAAATAATTAAACCTGATCTATGAGAATATTGTAGCCATAATAATTGTAAATAGCGCATCTATTCTTCTGTTCGAAATCCGCTAAAGCTTCCTCAAGTAAAAACCTTAAAGCGGATACCCCAGTTCTGTCAGCCATATTGTTTAACCCTTTGTCTACGGTAATTGGATATACGTATTTTATGATATTTTTTGTGTTATTCTGCTTAATTATGGCATGTCAGGATCAGATGCCAGAAGCCGCCTGACAAGTGCATTTCGATGGTGACTGAAGGTACCGACGGGAGCTACTGAGTAATCGACTGCTTGTATAATTTCTATGGGTTAAAATTTGAGGCGGTAACTAGAGTTACCATATCTTGTTAAAACTGAGCATCGGTTTATTTACTCAAGAGATCGATAACGTCTCACCCACCTGGAATAACATCTTCGAATTTTTGGTGCTTGTTTTCAGCGACTCTTGCCATTCTCGAAACAACACCTCCCCGTGATGGTTGGTGAAATGTTGGTTCAGGATGTCCATACCCGGGAACCGCTCGTGACACACGCCACATTTGACAACCCCTCTCCAGCCAACACGCCTCCGGCGTTCCGACTTTGGATGCCCGCTGCATCCTTCCATATTCGGATAGGAAGTAAGAGGATTCCCGCATTGTGGGTCCGCATTCGTGTTCTCTCGCGAAGTTCTTTTTCTCTGCGTACGCAGCGGTGTTGAGGTATACACATGGTTCTCAAACGGGGTTCTCGATACCCAGCGAAATGCACTCGGTCGGACATTGGACGTGTCCCGATCCTCTGGATGTTGTTGTGGTTGTTGATGTTCTTGGGTCGGGAAATGAAACGACTGAAGATTTCCATTGGTATGTTGTGGATCCAAGTGCTGTTGGTCTTCAGCGACACAATGAGAATGAAAAGTGGATGATTGGTTGCCAGATAAATGGGCCGACTGATCGCGAACACACAGATTCAGAGGTTCTGGTTGTACGTTCGTGGTTAGCTGGTACAACAGTTGGAGCAGTTCTAAATTATTCACAGATCCGGGTGTATTATTGTTGAACAGAGTTGATAGGTATTGCCGTATCAATTGTCCATGATTGTTTGCAGGTGATTCATGAAACTAAAATATCGTAAGAGAAAAAATAAGATCAATAAACGAAAATACACATGAAATGAAATTGACGATAGAACGTATGATTGTGAGAACAAAATACGTGTTCAAGATATTGTATTCTGTTACTTGCCTCCCCATAACATACATATAAAATTCACAAATTGATTCCTGGTCAACCGTTCAAGAAGCTTATATTCGACCAATTTCATATTGCTTTTTGTACATAAGTATTCAACCTGTTTTTACTGTTCTATTGTATATAATATTTTACTAATGTATAGTCGTGCTCACATCCCCATCCCTTATACACCACTACCGGTTGCTGGCTGTTTGCCGTCGTCAGGTGGAGACAGTAAGATCAGGTTCAGTGAGCCTTGAAACAGTGGAAAAGCGGTAAACAAAGTTAAATTTGCATGCCACTGTTATATAGGGTTCTTACAAAGAACCACGATGTTCAAATACAGAATCACAAATTGATACTTGGCCAAGTGCTCGTTGCGCATATAAAAGACCAATGTATTGTGGTGCTCACATCCCCATCCATTACACACCACTACCGGTTTCCGGCTGTTTGCCGTCGTCAGGTGGAGACAGTAAGATCAGGTTCAGTGAGCCTTGAATATTTTACTAAACTATGCCATTCAAAATCGATTTTTATGAAATTTAAAACGTTCAATGATTTGTACAGAGATATCATTTAGTGCGGTTTAATCAACAATGAATTTAACGCTTGAGATCGTGTTACGTGGTTCATAATTGAAACAACTGAAATAAAACTGTTCAACTTAGTGCAAAAATAATCCCATTTGCTCGTTGTCACATGATTCAAGGTCATCGCGTTTGACCTCGCCACTTGGGCATCAAACATAATTCACAATTACTCGACCATGACTATAACCCGTTATTACTACGATCCATGTCCTCATAGATTTGCATCCATTCATCGTCATCATCATCATCATCAACTTCGCACGTGATTTTGCAGTCGTTAACATAAAGTTAGCCTGACCGATGAAACCTAGCGCGTACACGGGGTGGCTAGAAGTTAGGCGGCGAGGGAATTTGCATTTTAAACGAATTCATTATTACGTTCGAGTCTGCAGAGTGTATGCAACAGGAGGCAGCTGCGTGTTCGGTGCCGAGGTGCATTGCGCAAGTTGTTCGCATTGTGTGTGTGTGATTTTGTGCAGCCAATGTTTGCGTTTACCAGCGCGAGTTTGCGTTAGTAATACAGGAGGAAGTAATCGTGGGTGCAGGGATTTGTGTGCCACAACAATGCATTGGTTATTTATTTACTTTTAAATGATTGAACCTTATTGTCTGTGATGAAGTTTTTAAAACCCGTGATTCGTTGTAAGAAACATATTAAACAAAGTTATACTTGAATGATACTGTTGCTTTGGGTTCGTACAACGAACCACAATGTTCAAACACAGAAGCACACAGTGATTCTTGGTCAAGCACTCAAGGCGCTTATGGATGACTAAAGTGATGTGTTGCTCACACACCCCGAAATTACACTCCACTACTGGTTTCTGGCTGTTTGCGGTCATCAGGTGGAGACAGTAGGATTAGGTTCAGTGAGACTTGAAACAGTGGATAAATGGTAAACAAGGTTACACTTAAACGCCACTGTTGCATAGGGTTCGTACAACGAACCATAATGTTCAAACACAGAAGCACACAGTGATTCTTGGTCAAGCACGCAAGGCGATGTATTTCAACATGATTCGTTGCATGAACCCTATGCAACAGTGGCATACAAATATATCTTTGTTTAGCAATCATCCACTGTTTCAACGCTCACTGAAACTAATCTTACTGTCTCCACCTGATGACGGCAAATTGTCCGAAGCCATTTGGGGTAGAGGAAACAATACAATACATGCTGCAAAATTATTTACGTATTTAATGAATTACAATCTATTCTCCTTCAAACACAAATATCTCTCCTTTGCAGAAGTTAATTTAGCTTTGAGTGTTCGAACGTCAGCTTACATGAAATCTAAAAACTCTAACGCAATTTCATGTATAGACTGTTCGTACAATGTGATCATGATTGGTGCTACTGGCATTTTGAAAGTGCAGCTCAAACAAAAAAATCATGTGTCGCACTACCAAGTTCTTTGGTGAAAATTTCCCTTCTAAGGCCATTAAGGCTTTCACGCATTTTGTTTAATAACCCCAAAGTTTAGAGAGGTTTTTTCTAGCTGAATTACAGCAGGTAGAAACCGACTGTGGTGTGTAAGTGATGAGGATGTTGTCATCATTTTGCCCTCCCTGAAACTGTGCACTAATTGCTTTATCGAATATACATACTATCGAATCACATACTATTGCCGTTCCATAAGTCTATAGATCGTATTTTTTGTATTACTTTTTATTCGTATACACTGTATGAAAGTATTTGTGCTGTTTGCACCTGTTAGACAGGAAAAATATAGGCATAACGTGTAACCTTTTCATTTAAGCTTAAAGAATTATGCTGCAATGCAGAGATTCAATACCGATATCACAAAACCGTACGCGAAAGAAGCATTTTTTAACGAAGAGGAAATTGAAGGTGCGTCAAACATCAATTCAGATACCGAAAATATTTACTGAATCTAGCTCCTATTTAAAAAAAAACCCTACAATCTGACCCGTGGCGCTAACCTTGTTGACGTAAGCTGAGATTCGTGTAATGAAAATGTCACTTGATTCAAAACCACTGAACGTGTTGTTCACGAATTTTATGCAGTCCAAAATTTCTGATGTTGGTTGGGCTATTGGTTACGAGAATGTTTCAACCGACACGGAGACTAAAAATAGTATTCGAGCTAGCCCAGAAAAAAACAATTAGCTTTTCACGTTATATCAATCCGAACCAAAGTGCAGACAATGTGTACATTTCGAGGTTCATGGCCATTTATCTAGATAGTTCTTTAGCTCGGAAAATATTACTACTACATTTACAAAACTGTAATTCCTCATGTCCGCTAGTTGAAAGCAATTATGGGGAGTTCGTTGAAAGGTTAAGAGTTCAAAGTCAAGAGGTTACTCTGTGAAGCGTAAGACTTTAGCTGCAACACACCACTGCTTAACCGATTGACATGATCCAACAGGGAATGATTTAAAGTCTATTTAGAAGGCGAAGTGGCCCCTACGTTAAGTTGCCACTCACAATCAATTCACGTTCCATTTTATTCTGTTTGCACTCACGAAGTACGTAATCTGAGGTCAGCAATTAACATTCACTGTCCTTAATCAGCTTACAAAGAACAGATCAGCACATTGTTGGGGGAACTTCTAAATCTTGCTTCTATTTTAGCACGGCGTGTTCCATCTGTTGATGATTGCCCATTCGCAGATCTTGATTATACTTGATGAACGTGAATTGCAAGGATTTGTCGGCGTGATGTCTATTTTGTTCAACCGTATTTCTTCTGTCTTCACGGCAATTTATTCAGGATGTTGTATGATCTGACACGGAATGACACTCAGGGTCCCTCATGAATTTAAATATGGAAAACATTCTTCTTCGCTAGACAAACAACAATGTTGGAAGCATGTGCTTTAACCTTCGCAATTTAAGTTTTGTATTGATAAAATCATGCTACTGATATTCTCCGAACTTACATTCCACTGCAGATTTCGCGGGTTGCTTACTCTTGCCAACTAGTGAGCGCAATGCTAAGTATAGTGAGCCCCTTCATGTTATTGGCTTGCAAAATGTGACGAAAGATTGACTTGGGGATGCGAGACGGGTTCGAATTTATCGATATTTCTGTAACTGTGTTTCAACAAATTCTATTACCAATTTCCAATTCAATCAATTTGATCACCAAACAAATTTGTTAAGATTTATTGAATTTAGGTTGCTATGTGTAAAATTATTGACTTTTAACGTTCAAGATTCAAATTTTTGTAATTGAAAAAGCATTTAACTACATCACAGTGTTGAAACGGAACGTACGAAATTATATGGGTGTGCTTAATATGACTTATGTAAGGCAGATAAATGAGTTGTCAATCGTTGAGGGCCCCATCATGGTGACCTCACATATAATCGCCCAGTTTCAGTCTAAATAAAACGAGACGAGTGGATTTTCCCAAAATTTTCTGGTGCGGAATTCAAAACAAAACACATGCAACGGATAAAAATACCAGTGGCATTTCTGTTTGATGTTTGAGATTTCCAACATGCAACCGTGACATCGGATACTGCTAGCAGTTCAAAGATGGAATAAGTCTGCAAAGGGGGTGGGAAACAGTATCAAGTCCTTTTACGCAAGATCACTTCGCACTCTACTTCGAAATAGAGCCATCTGGTCCAGTTTTCAATAGCGCTCAAATTGTGGTATTTTTTAAAACCGTCCACTAGCATGGACGCTCGATGGTATAAGCGGTGTATAAGTAAAATATCATTTTGGATCATGGCGTCCATACTTGGGAAACATAGTTTAGAACAAAGAATATATATACGGGTTTATCACAAGAGGAATACGTCGAAGATCCGCCGTAACTCCCTAGCATACAAGAGGTGCGATTGAAAATAGCTTTACGTTTGTGGATCCTTGTTCAAACTACTGCAAATTCAGACACCTAGGTTCATTTCTTCGGCTGTGTAATCCAGGAATTTAAAACAACAACATATGGTGATAACATACACAGTGTTGTGCTACAGATCGTTCCTTACTTTTTAGTAAGAAGAGAGTCGTGGGTAAAACCATGACATAAAGTAGTGTATTGTTCATATAAAATCGAAAACAAATAAGCTAACAACTAACCTGGACGCAAGTTTAGACATTCAAACAAATGAACACGTATAAAAATTAATAAATCTAAAAGATCGTTCAACTCACTAATGCGAAATTATCGGGAAATATGGGTAGTCCGTTGACAGCACTATCAAACATGAGAGAATCCATTAGAACGTCAATAAAGTGTTGCACATTAAAAACGGTGGTTTTTATATAGTCTCCACCAATCCGAATGGTCACCATACTGCAGCCATTGAGAGATAGCTTGAAGGGGTGTGTGATCGCACATGCTGCATGTGGTTGTCTGCACCCCTCTTATTGACCAATCAGATTCGTTCTAGGGGTAGAGAGTGAGTGTTTCGGTGGAACGCGGTCTTTCGGTTATTTTCGATTAACTTTCACGGTCACGTGATGTTAGTTTAAAACGGCAAATTAGTAAACGGTAAAAAAACCAAGAAGCGGTTATAATTATTATCCAAATATAAATAGGATACGCGTCGAACCGGAAAGCATTTGTATAAAAACAAATCCTTTTTATTTAGGAAACTTTTCTCGAATATTCAACAGGTCTTACATATCGTGGCACCGAATGTTTAACAGCAGGAGAATGTTGAATATGATCATTTATTGTCGGTCTCATTGCTGGTGCCTAAATAAGTGCATTTGAAGTCCTTGATCATTCACTATAATTTATAGTATCTTTTTACGGTGTGGCTTCAAACTCCATTCCGCAACCGCGATTCTTCAGCGGTTTTGAGCAAAGATATATTACACTCTTAACATGATAAAAGTTTCACATTTTGTAATGCGTCATGTCAATAAGTACAGTCACTTATAGCGAAATATTTTTGCAAATCTAGTGAAAAAAACGTACGACACTTGATGGTTTTTCCACCTGCTTAACTAGTTCACGCAAACTTGTACGATTGCTGACCGATTCGTCATTCCTTATCAGTCTGCTGGTATCCATGACTCCGATGATTAGAGTAGCACGTAGTTATGTACTTGATATGATTGCACTTAGTATACAAAGAGCGGATGTGTTGCAGTGATTTTCCCGGCACTGCTGCTTATCGCTAGAGAAGTCGCTTTCCTTCCCGAATCGGACGGCTTAGCTATTTGAAACGCTGCATACAATGAACTATTCATATAGTTGTGATATACACGTCCAAGCTCAACAATAGTACGAATTTACAGCTAATCACATTCCCTGAATTGTAAAACTGCATCATGATTAGAAACGATTGGGGACGATAACATGCATTCTAGCGGAGTTGCGAAGCACGATCAACAAGTGACAAATATAACAAACTCCACATCGAAAGACGCCTGAACTGTCTCACGTACCATTGATTGTATTTGTTCATCCAATCAATATATAACAACACGTATCCTTAATTTGGAATCGCTCACAATGAAAGCAATTTAATTTTCCTCCTGTAATTCATTTTTTCACACTCTAGTGATTGTGCTGTTCATTACTAGAGGCTTTATGATTTTGTTCACTGAGTCTTGAAACAGTACAGGCTTAGTCAAAGTTGTCATTGTATATTGATCCGAGAGCTAAGGCAACACTGCACTGGTTGGGCAAAATCGATCATCATATCTACAGCGTAAGTTGATTTAACGTTGCAATGTTAACCGTTATTCCCTTGCCCATCCATTGGTTCATCTCAAGGTCATATGTCTTTGCACTGGTGTTCTATCATGCTAGATACACGAATACTACATTGCCATTCCTGGATCTGTGTTCCGAATTCTAAGTGATTCAACAAGGTCGCTATCGTGGTGGGTAAATTAACCGAGAGATGTAATCGACATAAAAAATAGATCCTAATCTGACTGCCAATTCATCTGGTTCCGCACATGCGTACTAATATCACAAAGCCTGTTGAGATTGGCTTATTGTTGCCCGAACCCCAGGAGTTTCTCAAATTTTCACCATAAGATTTTAAAATATTTTAAAACGATCCGTTTAGGTCAACCTTGTAAAGTTATTTTCACTCATTTTCATATTGTTTGCCTGCAGACAATCAAAATCAAGGATGATTGGTTTGGCCGACGTTCGATACAGGGGAAAATCATTGTAGTACTTAAACACGTTTTGTCATTCTGACCCAGTTATGGTTACATCACGCTCACGGACAGATTACGTAAACAGTTTGAAAATTCCCATGTGCCGCCACCCCCGAAAGTTTAAAATGTTGTCACAGGCTGCGTGTTGACCTCATCGTTCAATCAGTACCCCCCCAACGAAAATGCTTTTCTTATTCGTTATGAATGGATGATGCAAGACCAGACGGCGGTTACCTATCGCCCCTTTCGAAATATGAACTAAGTTCGCGGTGGGACTGAATTGCAACACCGGCCTTGGTTTAATTTTGTCTTGCTTCGGAATAACCTCCTATAAAAACTTCAAATTCATGTCATTCAGAATGTAACTAATTAAGAATTATGAGATGGAGCTCAATAGAAATGGGTCACATGTTAACAGGACTCAAAGCATCCAGGTTTTCTTTACCAGTGATCGAAATATGAAAAGGAACTTTTTTCCTTATCCTGGGGTAGCTCGTACATATGGGACTAGGTGTTTAATTTGCAATAGGCAAGAAGCTAAATTGCTGTAGTTGGTTTTTCTTCAACTGCTGACATCATTTCTCACTTTTACTTGATGAGGAATTAGCATGACATGTCATAGTTGAATGCATTTCCGTCAAACCTGGACGATCGGTTTCGTGCGCTTTGCATTCATCAGACCGTACGATCATAATATACATGCCTTTAAATAGTGGAGGAATGGTAAACAAGTTGCGCTTGTATGCCACTGTTGTATGAGGTTGGCGCGACCAACGTGTTCAATCAGGTATGAATAAAGCAATGTTGTTCACTTTGTCCCCATTCTCAATTGAAGTGTGATATTATCATTCACTGTGGAAATTATTTCTTGATTGCTTGACAGCACTGTTTTATTTTGGAGCATGTTTGAGTTAATAGACCATAAATTCAGCGTTTCTGTAGGAATGCATAGTGCGACTGCCCATGCTGAAATCAAATAAGTTTTATTGCAAGTGTCAATCGTCGATCAATTACAGTATGACCTACGTACGGTTTCCAGTTGAGTGGTGTGTGCTGAAAATACCAATCCCTAAGTTCTTGAAACCTGCACCTAAGCTGCAAGCTTCTACAAATAAGTAAGCTAATTATGAAGGATAACAAATCCGTGGTATCTTTCCAGAGCACATGTGGGTTGGACTGCTAAGTGATTCTGTTAATATTCACGACAAGGTACACTTTGAATAAATTATTTCTCTCCGACGAATCCTATGCTGTTGATGCGCTAAAAATGCGCAGTTCAAGCATCCAGCACCTTTAGTTTCGACATGGCTGCTTACAACGTTCGATCACACGTATCGATTGAATCATATTGATTGATGAGATGCTAGTAACGTTCTTGCTTTCCAGACGAGAATCGATTATTCTGTCCAACACGGCCAAAGGCAGTACGCAAGGGTGCCTAAAACCAGCCCACTGTTTAAAGGCTCACTGAACCTGATCTTACTGTCTCCAACCACAAACCGGTAGTGGTGTGTAAGGGATTGGGGTGTGAGAACCACTATACATTCGTCTTTCATATGCGCCTCATGCGCTTGACCAGGAATCATTTTGTGATTCAGTATTTGAACATCGTGGTTCTTTATAAAAACACTATATTACAGTGGCATAGAAGTTTATCTTTGTTTACCGCCTTTCCACTATCTCAAGGCTTACTGAAACTGATCTTACTGTATCCACCTGATGACTGCAAACAGACAGAAACCGGTAGTGGTATGTAAGGGATGGGAATGTGAGCACCACAATACGTTAACCCACGACAAGTACTGTAGTATAATTTATGGGAAGTGTTTCAGAGAGAATATCTGCGACAGCCTAGCAACCTGTTCAGGAAATATTAAAACCATTGATTGAAACCAATCTTGTAGACTCCCACCATGC
>JACCGJ010015874.1:0-39247 GCA_013407085.1 Atriophallophorus winterbourni
GCTCTCATATCTCTTTTGAAACGTCTTTGTACCGCAAGTGTGATCTGCCCAATATTCGACTTCCTGGCTGCAACTCACCATAGAGTAGATCTTTCGGAATACGACCATTTTCCATTCTGTAGACGTAGAGAAACCATCACATTCGGCGCTGTCGTATTAGTGAGAACATGTTCTATAGACCAGCTTTTGAAAGCACTTCAGCATTAGTCACTTTGTCCATCTACGACATGTTCAAGATACGACGGATGTTTCGTAGATTTCAATTCAATTCAATTTAATGGTCTAAAAAGCACAGCTTTACAAAAACCACAGAATAATATGGGAATTACGAATAACATATGTAGTAAAAGCGGAAATTTTTGCTTACTGAGCAGTTCAGGAATCAGGTAAAAATCCATAGGCAGAAATTTTTTAAACCAGTTGGATGGGGTAAAGATGTATAGTTTTCTTCAATGCATGGCTTCAAAGGTGCAGAATATATAGATTCATTGTCTGGATTGGTCGACATGAAGTTGTCCAACTTCGATTTGAATACATCCAATTTGGGTGAATATGCAACGTTACGGGGTAGGGAGTTCCAGGTAAAACATACACGTACACAGTAAAAATACCTTCGACAGTTCAGTCTCGATTCGGGAATAAGTACTGTCATGACTCCGGTTTGTTCGGGGTGGTAGTCGTGTGAATAGTTTATTCAGGGGATGGTTGGGGGTATGCAGTATATTGAGCATAAAAATCAAATCGCATTCAGCTTCAGTTCGTGTCTTGTGTGGGTAGTTCAGGTTTCGCTCCCGTTCAGTAAAACATTTAGAACGCACGCGCTGTATACCATCATCTTTGTCAATACAGTCAATTTGCGATTTCCCCAATAATAAGAGTCCGATTGGAACAAAATGACAGCTGCTCTGGAAATCCGCTTATCAATCTCCGTGTCTAGCGGGAGCTTATCCGCAACGGTTGATGTACTGGTTCAAGCTGACAGTTTTCAAAAGTGATGATTGGAGGTGATATTATCCCTTGGCAAAGGACTTTGATCTTGATCATGCTGATTATTAGCCCTATAATGTATGCACCCGTCTAAAGGAGCATACAGAAATCTTGAAAGACACCTCCATTTTGAATACTAGCACATTGCCCAGAAAACAGCGAAACGTGTTTGTCATGTCACGGTAAAATCACGATTATCAAGATAATGGTTTCATGTCTAAAAATCATAAATAAGGCTACGTTTCAAGTGATACACTTTATAAGTTATGTGTAATGAACCGATAATGAGTTTCGAATCTGTAAGGATTTTGACTTTGATAGCATATACCTTTGAATATTCTTTCGTCTCGTGCTATTTCATCAAAACCAACCTGCCTACTCACACCACGGAAACATAAAATTTTTATTCTATTGAACTGTAATAAACACAACTATTTGAACTTTGTAGTCCTTCGCAAAACAACAGTTGTATCGATAATTCCAAAGAGTTTAGCACCATTGTGTGATTTCTACCACTCACACTAAAGCAAATTTTAGAAATTCGTGTACAATTTGATACTTTGTCGCTTTAGGCGTGGGGTCACAAATTCTTTTTAGCACACTCCATCAATCGATTGTGAATAATGTATCGACATTGGTGGAATCTAAAAGGCAATTGTACCGATACAATGCAACTTTTTTGTTGTCGATTCTAAGTAATTCAATGGTCTGTAAAGCAAAAACTTTACGGTGGCCATAGATTAAAAGTATAGGGAATGCAAAAAATAGCAAAGATGTTATGTTAATATGGAAGGTCAGCTTATATATTGAGGTGCGAGGTTGGGTTTGGTCAACATATAATAGTCAAGTTCAGCCTTGAACATTTACAGGCTTGATACACAAATGTCATGTGTGTCAGAGAGTTCCATATTAGACGAACTCAGACAACAAAGAAGAATCTTCGACAATTTGATCTAGAGAGTAAAATGGTTAATTTGTTGCAATGAGATATGCTAACAGGAGGAGGATGACACTGGTGTTCAAGTAGTGATTCACTGTATGCAGAATGTTGAACAGCAGCATCAAATAACCCCTAATAAAGTCAAATAGATTCATAGATGCATTCCACTCCTCGTAAGGCCTGTTGTAAACTCAGGTCACCGGTTTTGTAGCGCGGTGGTATACGCGTTCCAGCTAAGCTATGTCCTTCTGTAACCGTATAGATCATTCTTGAACAGCGTACCCATTGTTTGCCGGATATATGTGATAATTATCCGTGTGAGTATCTGCTTTGTAAACTACGGAAGATCATTCTGAGCAGTGCAGAGCTTTGACAGGACTTGTTGTATACCCCCAGAACACTGTTATGGAGACTTCAAGTTACTGCTAATCCACACTGATACATGCCAACTGATACATTTTTAGCCATCGCCACGCAGGGCTTGTTTGACTGGCATTGAAGAATTGCCTATCGTTCCATTGCAGCTTACGTTGACCATCTTCTCATGATTCAATATTCAAGAATTTATGGTCACAAAAAGCACATAGCTTCACAATAACCTTATCATAGTACATATTCATTCATGAAAAATGAATACAAATAATTATGTAATTTCAAGTATAGTCGAGTTGAATACTCACCATGAGTCAATACGCAGGTGTCGTTAAATAAGTGTCTAAATTTCGAATGAAAGTTTCGACGCTGGGAGCGATGACAATAGTTTTGGGAAGGGCATTCTAAAGGAAACAGACACGTACAGCTGATGTGGAAGTGTGGAATTTGTAGTGTCACTAAGTAGCTACGTGTATGTCGTGACTCACGGTATTCGAATGAATGTTTTAAAGGATGATGTAGGGTATTTAATATTTTGTTTGTTAGTATGACATCACTTCGAAGGTTTCGTTAAAGGAGTGCAGGAAGTCTCAGTTTGACTATCATTCCTCGTACGTTAGTTTGTTTTCACGATGGTATATTTCATTAAGCAATATCCTTTGTTAGCCACGAAGTCCAAGCTTGTGATGCATGCTCCGTGGTTGGAATTAAGTAGGCTTTCATGATGGTGGACAATGTTCCAGGCGAGAAGATTCTGAAAATCAGTCGCAGCATACCTAGAAGCTTGGAAGCAGGCTTATAGATGGCATCGCAATGCAGGCTGTTCTTTGGGCTGCACCATACCTAGACTCCAAGATCCCTATCCGACTCGGTCCAGCTCAAAATCGTGTGCTCAAAGTGATATTGGTACTGGAATGGCTTACCAATTTGCAAAATCTTGCAGTTTTGGAAATTGAATGTTAGCATATTCTATACCGACCAATCATGGAGAGCATCTAAATAACTTTGCAGCCGTACACAATCCGCAGTTGATTTTATCCGCGTCTAATGTTTAATATCATCAGCAAGGAGAATCACCTTGCATGAGAGCGTCTCGGGTAAGTCGTTGACGTAAACCAAGAAAATTACTGGCCCGAGGACGTAACATTCTGGTACGCTACTCGAGGCATCAATAACCCGTTATTGCACCCCGTTGATTCGAACGTTCGTTTTGCGCCCACTGAGGTAACTATCAAGCCATACGAGTAGCTGTCCGCTGATACCAATCTGCTTCAGCTTTTGTAGAAGTCGAAAGTGATCAACTCGGTCAAAAGGTTTAGACATATCCAGATAGCAAGAGTGGATGCTAGCTCCTTCACCAAACCCCTGGATCCAGTCGTTTAAAACCGTCAAGTTTGTCAAGCATGAGCGAGATTTACGAAAACGATGCTGCGCTGCAGATAGCATATTTTTGTATTCCAAATAATGAACTACTTTTTCGTTACTATATGCTCTAAAACTTTGGATATCACCGGAAGTGAGGTGACAGGACTGTAAGTTGCTGAATCTAAACGTCTACCACCCTTGGAGATAGGTGAAATTACCCATGTCCTCCACTCTGTTGACACCACTCTTTCTGAAGATGTTGTCGCTCAAACTGTTCGAATTCATTCAATCCGAAACCCGAGTTCGCAATTGTCGTCGTCAAACCTTTCGGCGCTTCTTGCTCTTGTGATGTGTTGGAGGGCAGAGTTCTGCATATCATTCGAAAACTCGTTAATACACTTCGCAACATCACAATATGTAAATTGGTGAGGCAGGAGTGTTTGTCCTAAATCCGTGCAGTACGATGGAAAGAATCTTTCAAATGTCTGATAATATTATTAGCTACAAAATTGTTCGATACAACGTTAACCATATTCACCATTTTTTCTGGTTCGAATGTTTATTGTGTTAGGATTCACACTCTATGGACAATAAGTCAACGTTAAGCAGATTCAATATGTTTACTTTTCGGTGTTCACTGAGCTTGCATGCACATCAGCGTAACTTCTTGTGAATTAAAATGGGTCTTGAAGTTAACCATTTTTATACCACGTTCCTCTTCGTGTCTATGCTACTTGTCATACGGTCGTTGCGATTCCTGTGCCGCATGTAGAACCAACGACATTTAATTGGTCCGTAGGTACTTCCTACTTGCATACGTTGGTTGTGGGACTATGTTGTTGAATACCATGCATCCATAAATTCCAGTACATAGCGTGTTCTACCTGTGGCAAGGATTGAACATTGATTCCAATCTTATTCGTGCTCTTCGCGATCTACGTGTTGCGAGAGACTCGTGATCGTGTCTTTTCCCGGTCAACTGACGCTCGTGTACCTAGTCTTCTTCCTATCTGCCCGATGTAATGCATTTCACAATTTCCGCCTGGTATTTTGTAGATGAGATTCGTTTTGTCCTCTTTCGTTGTTGGATCCTTTGGCCTTGATACGTAATTGCGAAGTGCTTTTGTAGCTTTATGTGCAACTCCACTTATCAAGTACAAGATTTTTGGTAAAAAACAAACTGCTGTACAATACCATAGAATATATGTATAAAATTCAAATTCAATGTTTTGATCCGTGTGGTTCAAATGGTGATTAAAAATAAGTTCAATTATGGAATGGAGTTGGGAAATGACGGTCCGAAATGTATGATTGTGTAAATTTTTCAAATGCGTTTGTATAACGAAATCACAGATGATTTTCGGTAAACTACAGCCAGTACAACATTATTCAAAATGAAAGTTAATAACTTTTCTTTTAAAATCATTCTATTCGGTGACAAGATTTCTGACAGTAATCTGTTCCAGAGAAATCATGCATGGGCTGATACAAAGTTCCACGACAATTTAAAGGTGAGATAATGGCTGCGTGTGAATAGGTGGGAGAGATGGCCAGACGTCCCATGAATTATTCAATATGTCATAATAAGGTCTACTCGGATGCGTCTGCGCTCGTGAGTGCTCAATCCGAGTCTGGATAATCGTTGCTCAAAGGTAGGCTATACAATACGGTAACCATTTCAGTTGCCTTATGATAAATTCTCTCGAGTAACGAGATGTCTTTTTCTAACCCCTGCCCTGAATCCGACAACGCAAGAGAAAGCCAACTCGTCCAGCTTTGATTGCAGACAGAAACAAGACTAAACTCATGCTTATCACTTATAGTCGAATCTCATAGCCGCAAAAGAACGTATTCACTTTGATCCGGGTTCGTCCAAGTCATCGTTACATCGGACCTATTAATCCGACCTCGCTGAAACGCACATCTTGCATAGTTGAGTCCTGTTTGCTGCAGTTTTCAAGAATACAGGTATTTCAACCGTTCAAAGTAATTCAAAGTTTTAATGGTCCAAAAAACAAATACTTTACAGTAACCACAGATTAAAATATAGGGAATTCATAAAAAACAACACAAATGTTTTATACATATGGAAAGTCAGCACGTGTATTCAGGTGCAAGGTTGGGTTTGGTCAACATATACTTGTCAAGTTCAGCCTTGAACATGTTCAGGATTGTTGCGCAAATGATATGTGGGGGCAGGGAGTTCCATAGAAAACAGACTCTGATAACAAAGAAAAACCTTCGAAAATTTGATCTGGAGCGTGGAATAATTAAATTGTAGCCATGCGATCTGCTACCACGTACTTCTTGTCGATGAAACAGGTGCTCAAGTGGGTGATCCATTGTATGAAGAATGTTGAAAAGCAGGATCAAGTCACCCCCGAGACGACGGTACGAAATGTCAAAGAGGTTTAGCGTTGCAATCCGCTCCTCGTATGGCCTGTTGTATAGACCGGTCACAAGTTTTGTAGCGCGGTGGTATACGCGTTGCAGCAAGGTCATGTCCTTTTGTAACCATGGGGACCATGCTTGAACAGCATACTCCATTGTTGGTCTGATATAGGTGTTAATTATACATGGGAGTATCTGCTTTGAGAAACGACCAAAGATCCTTCTGAGCAATGCTAAGATTTGGCAGGACTTTTTGTGTACAACAGAACAGTGCCGTGAAGACTTCAGGTTACTGCTAATCCACACGCCTAGGTCTTTCTCTTCAGTAACCCATGAAAGTTGCTGAGATCCCAGAGAGTATGTGAATTCGAATGATTTACCGACGTTCAACATTTTACATTTTTGGATGTTGAATGGTAAGCAGTTCCGCACGGACCAATTATGAAGTGCTTCGAGATCTTTTGGGAGAATTTTGCAATCTTCTATGGTGCGTATGCTAGTCCAGACTTTGATGTCATCCGAAAATAAAATGATTTTGCTGCGTACGATTTCGGGTATATCATTCGCGTACACGAGGAAGAGTATTGGCCCCAAGACTGAGCCTTGAGGTACGCCATTTGTAACTTCTAGTGGGCTGGATAGTGCCCCATCAACTCTAACCCTTATAACTCTACCAGTCAAGTAATCCTTTATCCAGGCCAATAGTCTGCCGCAAACCCCGAGCTGCTCCAATTTTTGTAGCAGTATGCTGTGGTTAACCCGGTCAAAAGCTTTAGACATGTTCAAGTAACAAGCATGGATAGGGCATCCATCGTTCACGGCTCGAGTCCAATTATCAAGAGTTATGAGAAGGTTGGTGAGACAGGAGTGTTTTGTCCTGAATCCGTGCTGTGCGATGGAAATCAGCTTATTTTGTTCCAAGTGTTTAACGAGTTCGTCAGCCACAAGTCGTTCGAGAACTTTAGAAACCACTGGCAACAAAGTGACTGGTCTGTAGTTAGACACATCAGATCGGTTGCCTCCTTTGTATATCGGAGTGATTAGTCCACTTTTCCAGTCATTAGCAACCGTGCTACAACTCAAGGACAGGTTGAAAAGGTCCATAGCCAGAGGTTTTTACGGGTTTGTGAGTGTTATCGTTGGTCTTTTTCCTGCTACTGCCTTTTGCTAGTGGGTGGTTATCCGCAGATCTCTTAAGAGCGCTTGATCGACACCCATCAACAGTAAACATCCTCCTCTGTTTAAAACCGGATTCGAGTGGTATTAGTCGTGTAGTAATGTGAATAATTCGATCACTCGTCTAGATATAGTTATTTTTACGTGTTCAGATGGAAGATTAAAAAATAGTTGATTCAGTTATGTCCTCTTTTAATTTACGGATCCACATGATATATTAATGCTTAAGTCTACTGATAATTTTCGCATATGCGGACTGCTTTTGAATAGCGAACGTAGGCAGACTATTTTTTGAATTAGCCTAGCTTGCTGCATTCCATAAAAGTTCCTTCTGTCAGAAAGCTGCGTTGATTTTAATCGAGAAATCTCAGTTCGATCCAAGGTCACACACCATGTGATCAATAGTGCAACACCACTGCTTGTACTCTTATCGAGCGTCGTGAGCTAGTGAACGCTGCTGATGAAATCGACAGAGCGTGCATCTTCTAAAATTCGTTGACCGATCACCAGGAAAATGAGCGAAATTGCACGTCTCATTCTCACGTTGCTCACTGCATGTTCGCTCACAGTTCACTAACAGAATCGTTTACTTTTTACATGATGGACTGCTTAGCTTTAGCTCCGAAAGTATTGCAAACTGCTCAGAATAGTTGAAAATTGAAGTCAAGCTAGACATCGGTTGAAACGTCCAGTTACATACCAGATTCACATAGTGAATTTCAAACAAATCAGATGCAATCAAATTTAAGTCAACCAAGATTTTTGGTGTTACACGAATGTGAGTTCACTATTTAGTAGGTTCATTCAAACTAATTAATAAAGGGAGCGCATGAAAGTGTTTGTTAGAAACCACAGTTTGTGCATATTCATTTGGCTCCTTCATTACTTTCATATTTTGAAGTGGTTCTCAACAGAAATCGTCACGTGCCTTATGTTCCGAAACAATCGATACGGTGGGGTTTTAATTTAGAGCTTCAGGTTGCATTATCAATACATTTGTGCTGCCAAGTCTCATGCTACTCCCTGAAACTATACTGAGCATTTCTGACAATTTATTGTTTTCACTTCGTATTAATAAAGTACAAATTCGTCGGCAATCGCTTGAGTCTCACGAAAAGTGGGAAAATCATTCTATGGCCACAACCGGTTTCGTGCCATCGTCTGTTTAGTGTTGATTTCAAAAATAAAATTCACTTATTTAAGCAAAACGTTATTGAGTACATATCGAGTTCAATATTATTAGCATTATTGAGATGGAAATTAAGTATTTTCACGCATTTCGGTTCACTACTCAGGAATTGTTTAATTTTCTTACCTCTCACCGCGGCTAGAAAAGTATGTATGTATGAAATCACAAACCTG
This sequence comes from Atriophallophorus winterbourni, assembly GCA_013407085.1. NCBI lineage: Eukaryota > Metazoa > Platyhelminthes > Trematoda > Plagiorchiida > Microphallidae > Atriophallophorus > Atriophallophorus winterbourni. Next base: position 8,594 of record JACCGJ010015874.1, read on the forward strand.
ATCCAGGCAAAGTGCCGCACAGTCAGAGACTGCACGTGGGCTAAGATACTGTTAGGTTGCCCGGGCCTAGACGGTTAAGGGAAAGGAAAATAGCAATAGCAGTGAGACTCCAGCGTGTACGTTAAACGAAATGGTGCGGTTTGTGGAGTTCGTGAAGCAAACAAGTAGTCTTTTTATTGTCGTGAATTTTACAGCTTGCAGGTTGTGATTCAGTGATTAAGCCGCGTTAGATGTACGCTTCATACCTAGCCAGTGGTTTCTAAGCTATTCCATTCGTCGGCGGTTTGAAGACACAAGATGCCCGTGATATTTCTAGGACTTCATTGGACTTGTCGGCATCAACAGATTCAACATCGAATATCAAGATTCCATTCCAATATCCACTGTGCGAATGCATACAGAGCCTATGAATGTGTTGACCTCATTTGGGTGATTTTCACCATTTCATGTACTCACTTATTTCATACACCACAACACTTTGTAAGACCATACATTCTGGTTCGGGTGACACAATCTCTCATTCTGCATTAACCGCAACATTCACTTTCATTTTAACCAGGACGGTTTGTTTTGTGTCAGCGTTTACTATGTTCAACATACGACAGCTTCACCCTCTGTTGCACAGTCCGTAGAGGACACTTTAAATCGTAAAAGTGAGAGGTTGAGTGCTAGTTCATCATGAGTTGCATCGCCAAATCTCTTTACCAACGTACTGGTACCTCAGGTGCGGCTTAGCCGAATGTCGTATACGAAATTTGTTCATTTTGTCGCTACTTACATACAAAGTGGCTCATTGTGAGTCAATACTCATCCACCCGTTTCGCTTAGATATCCACTAGTTAACATAAAACCTAATATCCTAATTGGAATGAAATCACACCGAAAATGTTGAAGGCTATTTGTCGAAAAATCCTCCATTCATAGCAGCTCCATAGAAGTGACATTATTTCACCGATGCGCATGGGTGAATTTCGATGGGGATTTATCCTCCAATTGAAAGAAATTCAAAGTTTTAATGGTCTAAAAATCAAATACTTTAAAATAACCATAGATTAAAATATCGGGGATGTATAAAAATAACAAAGATGTTTTGTCAATATGGAAGGTCAGCTTATGTATTGAGGTGCGAGGTTGGGTTTGGTAAATATATACTTGTCAAGTGTATAATTGAATGCCACTGTTGCATAGGGTTCGTACAACGAACCACGATGTTCAAGCACAGAATCACATAGTGACTCGTGGTCAAGCACTCAAGGCGCTTATGGATGACCAAAGTGATGTGTTGCTCACATCCCCCGAAATTACACTCCACTACCGGTTTCTGGCTGTTTGTCGTCATCAAGTGGAGACAGTAAGATTAGGTTCAGTGAGCCTTGAAACAGTGAATAAATGGTAAACAAGTGTATACTTGAATGCCACTGTTGCATAGGGTTCGTACAACGAACCACGATGTTCAAACACAGAATCACATAGTGACTCGTGGTCAAGCACTCAAGGCGCTTATGGATGACCAAAGTGATTTGTCGCTCACAAGTCACTATGTGATTCTGTGTTTGAACATCGTGGTTCGTTGTACGAACCCTATGCAACAGTGGCATTCAAGTATACACTTGCTTACCATTTATCCACTGTTTCAAGGCTCACTGAACCTAATCTTACTGTTTCCACGTGATGACGGCAAACAGCCAGAAACCGGTAGTGCAATGTAATTTCGGGGGATGTGAGCAACAAATCACTTTAATATATTTATCAAGTGCAGACTTTAACCTGTTCAGGCTTGATGCACAAACGATATGTCGGGGCGGAGAGTTCCATATACAACAAACTAGGACAGCAATGAAGAACCTTCGATAATTTAATGTGGAGTGTGGAATAGTTAAGTTGTAGCCATGAGATCTGCTAACACATTGTTTGGAATTCAGCGGTTACTAAGGTAACGGAAATTATAGCGGCTTTAATAATCATTTGCTTTCGAGGAGCCAGCATGGATTCAGACGAAATTATTCCTATTTGTCTAATTTACTGGTAACGCTAAATGATTGGACAAAATCGGTAGATAAAGGACAAGCAATACACGCGTGCTACTTAGATATATCAAAAGCATTCGATCGTGTTGACCATTCCCTACTACTGCAGAAGCTTGAAAGGCTTGGTATCACTAAAAATTTGTTGAATTGCATAAATGACTACCTAACAAATCGCACTAACCAGGTACGTGTTGATGGTGCATTATCCAAACCAATCGCAGCAAATAGCGGAGTTCCCCAAGGTTCAGTCCTTGGTCCAATTCTCTTTCTAGTTTATGTCAATGAAGTACCGGAAATTGTTCGGTGTAACATTTCGTTATTTGCGGACGACATAAAAATTTGGCGCAGCATTCGTAGTCCAGAAGACTGTCTGCTATTACAAAAGGATCTTGATACTCTTCACTGCTGGTCGTTAAAGAACAAACTGCCGTTTAACTTCAACAAATGCAGGATAATGAATATGGGTAATCGAGTAGAGTTCACATATCACATAGGTTCGCATGTCCTTGAAAATTGCAATGAAGAAAATGATTTGGGTGTCTGAATATGCTCCAGTTTAAAAACATCACTTCAAACTAATACTGCCTTTAAAAAAGCAACACGTGTTCTAAATCTACTCAAACGGGTATTTGGGAAATTTTCGCCCAAGATATTCCCAAGGATCATGAATACATACTTGAGACCAGTCATAGAATACGGTGTGCAGTCATGGTCTCTGTGGCTCAAGAGGGATGTAGAACTTATGCAGCGAATCTATCACCGCTCAACAAAACTAGTTCTCAGCGTCCGAAACAAACCTTATAAAGAGAGAATAGCACGCCTGAATCTGTTCGTTTTTCCCTGTTAACGAATCAGAGGAAACCTTATCTTACTTTACAAAACACTCCATACGCCGAACCATGCCTTACAGGATTTATTCACGCGAAGGGATACGAGAAAATAACGGACCCATGAATATGTGCTGGTCGTACCCCATTCCCGCCTGAACTGTAGAAGGTATTTTTACTCTGTCCGTGTCTGTTTTATTTAAAACAGTTTACCTTCAACTGTTGCTCACGCCGCTAGCTTGCATGACTTTAAAACGAAATTAGACGAATTTTTATTGCATTATTCGTTTCCAGAACACTTATATACTCTTTAATCTATTTTCTTATATTGTTTATACACTTAAATTTCAATTTTTACCATCCTATGGTTGTTGTTAAGCTTGCTGCTTTTTAGACCATTAAAAACCTTGAATTACCTTGAAATACTTCTGGTCTTCGTGGTAGTAGCTGACCAAGGATTTATGACGAATTCTTCGTGGTTATTCACCTCTTATCTATCTAGATGACTGAACAGCAGTAACCTATGCGAAACTTGATATTACTACTTGTTATCTCGAGATTTCAAGTCCAACTGTCGGGGATGACAACAGGTGGACAAGTTCGCTTAGTACTTGCCAGGTGTATTATTGCGAGTAGTGCGATGTTCCGCACAGAAACCTTTTCAATGTAATGCGCTGCGCCATCTTAAGCGCCATAATTTATCACCATGAGAAAATTTTGCTTAAGGCTATCAAAATGTGTTTTACGCTGAAAGTATGAAATTAATGCATTTCACCCAACGAAGGATGTGGACTGAGCTGAAATATCCACTGATCAAACTATACCGCATTCGCCATATTTTGTATACAATCGCCATAATATTTATTCTAGGGGATTGCTTTCAGGCTGTCCAAGATGGTTTCACCAAATTTCACTACCATAATTCATGAAGTCAATATTCGAAAAACAATCGGTTAGCGCAGTTTTTGGTAACATTTCATCTCGTCAGACCAAGAGTGATAGTCAGTTCGGGGATCGTGATTAATTAGCACTTTAACCGCCACCCTTAATTGGTCGTCTCAGTAAACAGCCTACTGAAATCCTAAAGGTGTCAAGTCATGTAGACAAAAACAAGATCAATCACCACTATACCACTATACCACTGTTTCAAGCCTCACTGAACCTGATCTTGCTGTCTCCACCTGATGACGGCAAGCAGCCAGAAATCGGTAGTGGCGTGTAGGGGATTGAGATGTTGGCACAAAAATATATTGGTAGTTTATAAGCACCTTGAGTGCTTGACCAAGAGTCACTTTGTGATTCTGTATTTGAACATCAAGGTTCTTTGTAAGAACCCTATTTAACACTGGCATACGAGTATACCTTTGTTTGCCACTATACCACTGAACCTGGTCTTTCTGTCTCCACCTTATGACGGCAAACAGCCGGAAACCCGTTATGGTGTGTAATGGATGGGGGTGTGAGCACCAAAATATAAAGTTCAATCAGTCTATTTGCGCTGTACAGCGTGAAATCGGTCAAGGTCAAATGACACTATGGTTCACACGTGCACGGCTATAAGTGTAACAATTGTGCATTAACCGAACTAGTTTGTACAATTAAATTAAATAAAAACGGTGAAGAATTTGCCTTAATCAATATATGTCCGTCGCAACGCCGTGTGCCATATTGCGGAGATTTCAGCCCCGTCTATCTTGTTAACCGCATGTGTTCCAGCCTTAGTGATTTCAACTGCCTCAGTGTGCAAACGTGCAATATAAGACCTAATGGTACGCCGTAGTACATCGACAATGTGAAAGTCCTCTTTGCGGCCATTATCCAGCAAATGTTTAGCTAATGCATGGTCCTTGATCATCACCCAATACGCCACCTCATCCTGTGATTTTTCTTAATGCAATTATGGTGCTCTTCCATTATTGTGTGAAGTTCCCTGTCCGATGTACACGGCGAAGAGATCTTTACACTTGATTCTGTAAACACAATTCGGAGAGCTGTCTGAAGTAATTTTGTTCTTAAGACGCACCAAAGCCGAACAAAGAGTTCTACATTTCTTATATGTTACTCAAATTAAGGCCCCGCTCAAATTCTGCCAATCGCCTCCGATACCCCTCGGCCGTATGCCGAATCTTAAACTAGGCGTTTATACGTGTGGCGTATAAGAAAAGGAAAACTATCCATTTGAACCTAGTGCATCTTAATTATAAGACACCTTCGTCAAGCATCACGAATAGCATCTACAGATTTCAATGTAAGGGTGGCCCTGGCTTTTATATACTACAGATTTCCAGAGAACTTAACACCAGAATCGAGGAATATCAAAAGCGTGTCAAAAGGCAGCCAGGATATGCGGGAGAATATCAATGCTTCATCCATATTTCAAAGTAATTCAAGGATTTTAATGGTCCACCTTTGATTGGTGGAGATTAAAAGAATGTACGTGTATAAAAACGAGATAAGCAGTTAGATTAATCAGCATATAAGTTTTCGGGAAACGAATAATTCAATAAAAATTCGTATAATTTCGTTTTAAAGACATGCAAGCTATTGGAGTGAGCAATCGTAGAAGGTAAATTGCTCCAAGTAAAACAGACACATACAGAATAATAATAACTTCCACCGTTTAAGCAGGAATGGGGTACCACAAGTATATATTCATCAGCGCGAAAATTTCTTCTGTTAGGCCTGGTTTAAGGTGTGGAATACTTTTGTAAAGTAAGATAAGGTCTCCTCGTCGATAGGGAAAAACGAACAGATTCAGATGAGCTATCCTTTCTTTATAAGGCTTGTTTCGGAAGCTGAGAACTAGTTTTGCAGAGCGGTGATAGATTGACTGCATGCGTTCTACATCCTTCTTGAGCCACGTGGAACATGACTGGTCTCAAGTATGTATTCTAGAGAATATCTTGGTCGAAAACTTTACAAATACCCGTTTGAGTTGATTGAAGACACTTGTTGGGTTTGTAAAGGGAGTGTTAGATTGAAGTGAGGATTTTAAACTGGAGCATATCCAGATACCCAAATCTTTTTCTTAACTGCAATTTTCAAGGATATGTCAAACTATAGGTTATGTGAAATCGATTCCCCACGTGTTTGTGCTAAATTGCAGTTTGTTCCTCGGCGATCAGTTATGAGGCGTATCAAGATCGTTTTGTAATAGCAGACAATCTTCTGGGCTACGGATGCATCTACATATCTTTATTTTCGTCCACAAATAATGAAATGTTACATCGAACAAGTTCCGGTATTTCATTGACATGTACCCAAAAGAGGATTCGGCGAAGGACTGAACCTTGGGGAACGCTGTTGCTTGCTGCGATCGGTTTTGATAATGCACCGTCAACACGTAACTGGGTAGTGCGATTTATTAAGTAGTCATTTAGCCAATTCAACAACCCTCCGTTTATACCAAGTCTTTCAAGCTTATGCAGTATTGTGCTTCTGTATACGCGGGGTTATTCGGTCGGCCACGGAGACTTTTCGGATTTTTCAGACCAATAAGTAATGACACAAAGGCAATCCTTTCAAAAAACTGAGTACATCTATCGGGTAGTTGCACAGCATAAACTCATCCACCTCTCAATCTACTTTTCAGTTGTCCTCGTTATTCGCAAAAAAACCCACTGTTATCTCTTTGATTGCAATGCTACACTCACGGCAGGTGTGTACGTTAACCGAGCACAATGCAAATGAGGGTCAGGTGACCCGATTATTCCTTCATAAAAGTGCATACCCCCTCCAGGCCGCGCACGCCAATTGCGTGCACTGGTGATCCGAGTGCCATTTTGTTAAGATGCATTGGCGCTGTATTCAAAAAGCTGAGTGGTATTAGCTGCTTTATTATGCACGGTTATTTGTAAAAGTCATATTGAGGTATTCACCGTCTGCTGATTAATTTGTCAGACTAGCTCCACTGAATAATGCCTCGTTGCCTAGATGCTCAGTAAACAAAATTCACAACCGCTTCCATGGTGCCAATTCTCTTCTTGCTGAAATGTAAACTTAGGCTTACTCGCTTACTAGATAAATCAACGATCACCGTGTTTTAAATCTCTTCTAATAGCACGATTTAAAATATCTCAAATCCAGTTGAAACCGAATAAAGCTTTTTACTCGTAACAAATTTACACTAATTTTCTCGAGAATATGGAAAGAAATTTGAGTGCAACCGGTTAGAGCAGATTTTTGGTTAAACAACTTTCGAAGGAAAAGGAAAATCTAACCAACTAGTAAGTATAAAGTGAATAGTAATGATTTACGTTCGCATCAGTGCAAGCGCCAGATTGTGGAGATTTCTGCCCAATTCATCTTACTGACGGCCAGTCGACCACTCTTAGCAATTTCGACCACCTCCGCGAGTAGGCGTTCGCCGCATCGCCTTAACTGAAGCATGGCTACAGACTCACCACACATAGTGAACTAGAATTACCCGAAATGTCACTTATTCGCCATGACCATGAAACGGAAAGGGAGGAGTAGCATTGTACTATAAAAAAAATCTGTGCCTCGAGATGACGGATCCGGATACTGTGTTACGGGATACTCTGGTGCTCACTCCGATTAGATAACGGCGAAGATTGTTTTTTGTGTGTAGTATATCGCCCATCGTCTGCACAGGAAACTTACAATTTGGCTCTACTCGACTGAATTCGCATGGTTACTTTTAGATTAACTTTATTTTTATTATCGGTGACTTCAATTTACCGAATCTGCAGAGCAGTACCATTTACCCACAACACTACATCGAGAGCGCATTCAGTGAGTTGTTAGACGATATTCTTCTTTATAACCACATTGGATGTAATACCCCATAATGCAGAACTGATGTATCTTCATTCCTAGATCTTGCTCTGATAAGCAATAAGCATGACATTGATAACGTTGCTTACGAAAGTCCACTGGGACTAATTGATCACGTCGTCATCCAGTTTAACTATCTGTTTGAGGCTGTAAGAACAAATGATGCCCGTAATGTATTATCTTAATTATTCAATAGAAGTAAGGTCTAAATTCTTCCTCAGGAACTCAAAAAAACTTGAATTTAAAATTAGAAGACGAACTCGTGAGTGGTTAAAGATGCGAAGCGTTGCTTGGCGACAAACAAACAAATTTGTCATCCAAGACAAGATTAACTATCAAGAATGGATATGGAGTTCGACCTCAAAATCCTCTATCGTATGGTAACGATCAAGCAAAGTGGAAACCAAGAGTTGCGTCCGTGAACACGTCAGCTGGAGCGACAACAACTGCATCACAAACTGCTAAAGCATTAGCCACGTTTTATTCATCTCTATTTAGCCCGATATAACATGCAATTTATATCCCAACTCATCCCATCTCAAACTCGTTTGCCCTGAGTGAAATAAATGCCACGTCAAAACGCGTCATTCACAAATTATTCAATCTAAAATCCGAAAAGTATCCCGTGGCAGACCGAATAACCCCGCTTATATTGAAGCAATGCGCGCACTTACTTTAAAAACCACTCACTCACTTGTTTAAACAAATACTGGTAAATTGTGTGATTACTGCCGACTGGAAACGTGGAATAATTACTCCTATTTACAAAAGAAGAAATTGCTCCGATGTCACAAATTACCGACCCATTACTCTGTTACCTGTGGTTTCAAAATTACCTGAGCGCCTCATTGGTGACGATCGAATGAAACATTTCGAAAATAATCAGTTGCTTTCGAAGAAACAGCAGGGATTTAGACTGAATTATTCCTGTTTATCTAATTTACTGATAACGCTGGATGATTGAACAAAATCAGTAGATAAAGGGCAAGCAATACACGCCTGCTACTTAGATATTTCAAAAGCATTTGATCGTGTTAAACATAGAACACTATTGCCTAAGATTGAAAGGCTTGGTATCAGCGGAAAGTGTCTTCAATCTACTCAAACAGGTATTTGTAAAGTTTTCGACCAAGATATTCTTAAGAATACATACTTGAGACCAGTCATGGTCTCTGTGGCTCAAAAAGGATGTAGAACGTTTGAGCCCAATCTAACACCGCTCTGCAAAACTAGTTCTCAGCATCCGAAATTAGCCTTGTACAGAAAAGATAGCTCACCTGTATCTGTTCGTGTTTCCCTATTGACGAAGGAGAGGAGACATTATCATACTTTACAAAATATTCCATACGCCAAACCAGGCCTTGCAGGATTTATTCACGCGCAGGGACACGAGAAATTATCGCACCGATGAATATATGCTTGTGGTACCCCATTCCCGCCTGAACTGTGGAAGTTATTTTTATTGTCTGTCTGTTTAACGTGGGAGAGTTTGCAATAAATCGTTTATTGCAACTTTGTTGTTCATGTTTTGCTTCTGAAGATTAGATTGTGTAAGATCATTACTTGTACGTCCGAAGACTTAGAGCAATTTTACGATAGAGACAAACGTGCGATTCCCACGGTAAATCCCTGCCACGCCATGAAGCAATCCTTTTCGTTCACTATCCAATAATAGGATAATTTGTCATAACATATGTGCACTCAGAACAGCCTGATTGAATTTCTTACAGTTTATTTAGGTTGAGCGGGGTAATTTAAATGTCTCATTTCCTCTCATATTAAAACTAAAAATGATTAGAAAAAGCGCCGCGATGCTTGCAAACATAAAATTGAGCCAGTATACTTTGTATCTGCGCCGCTGCCCGCAAAATTACACATTAACTTGGTGGTCATTCAAGCCCCAAAGGGGTTATTCGGTTATCTCTTTGATGACCACCCATTTATGCAAAGTTCACTCGTTCAACCGAACAAATGATTTAGAAATACACGCCTGGTCGATTTTATCATTTTTAACCGCAGAATTCACAAATTCATAATGCTCGCTTCACTCCTTTTCGATAAGATTACGGATATCGGTGTTGCGTTGATGTACCTCGATTTCAATTCATACAGTTTTATGATAGGACAAATCATTCACCCATTTCGGACTCCACTAGCCTAAAGAAAACTAGAGGCCTCTCCATAACTTGATTCATCACTGAAAGAGAATGCTGTTACGTTTTAGCGCTTATCCCGACATCATAACCAGAGATTGCGGAGAGACTACAAAATGTCTCAAATGGCTGCCTATAAAATTTGTCTGAGAGTGACAATGTCAATGTTGGCTCTTCGTGATGTGCCTTACAATGAAAGGCAGTGACGTTCGGGTCTGTGACTTATGTATAAAATTATGTCTATAGAAGTTTACTCACAAAGTCACTTGTTTCAGGAGTGTGTTGAGCATGTGGCACACGGACACACCTTATTCCTTCGCACTCTAATTTCACATATTGATTTCCAGTGCTGTTTTTAGCAACAAGCAGTTGGCTTTCCGTGCAAGCATCATTTAAGGTAAAATTGAACCTATGCATGCAAAATTCAATCACCAGGGAGCCATACATTCGAATTAATCGACATTTTCATTGATATTACAATCTTGTGGTGTTGTAAAGCGTTCATCTTTTTAGCATAAACCTGTAAAATGTTGAGGAACAGCGTAGTGTGCTGAGGTGTGATAATAACTCAGATGGACGTCAAAGGGGCTGTCGGAAATTATTCCACGTTGCGTTTTTCGTACAAAAATTCGCTTTCTGAGAGGTCATGTACTTACCCCGCTGACCAAAGTACACTGTCGCTCACATCCCACACACTTACACTGCGAGCAACCCAATAAATTGGTCTAGTAAAAGCCCCTTGAGCGCTTAACTAGAATCCCCTCGAAGATCATGTATTTTGACCCCATTTGATGGTGGCTTTGAAGTACAACTTTTTTAATCTGTTGAATTCTATATTGATGTATAACATTTTGAATATATTTTGCGGTAAAGTATCCTAGCTGAACCCAATAGCTAATTACCTAAGACACTGGACGCTGAAACCCATATGTACAATAAGTCACATGCGAAACACTCACAGTTTACTCTATAACAATGTTGTTTGTATCCAACACAATATATGCTTTAACTCTTTAAGTTATCAAATAATAAAAATATAATATAATAAAGATCTAAATTATATATTGCCGATCTGTGCTAAAATGTCACTTTATAAACTTTAAACAAAATTTTGCCCGCACTGCCTAGTGTTAAATTCCATGCAGGAAATTATTCTCAATAGTCCGCCTTTCAGTCGATTACTTGAGATTCTTTCTGCCTCTGGATAAAAGAATCTCGGTTCCCGTCTCAGATATGGCTGGTCTTAGGCGCATACCCACAAGGTCATGGATGCTGCGCTTGGCGTTGATGCGATAACCATTTAAAACGCAGGTTTTCGTACACATATTTATCTTTTCTCCCACTTGGATTACGCGGTATTTGCACTCATTTTTTTGAATGTAGCCTTGGGGTTAGCTTATCATTGGATCGGCGGAAATGTCGTTGTTGTTGGCCTCCGTCGGTCGATGTCGACCATGGATGTGTATCGCATGAATTTCATGTTTTGCAGCTTTTTGAATGACTGAACAGTCTGATTTGGGAGGAACAATCTCACCCGCAGCGCTTGCAACGATAGTCAGAACTCTGTTGTATTGCATCAGTTGCACGCCGGTGGCGTGATCTGCGTTCAGCAGCCAAGAGCTGTATTTGCTCCTCCCCGGCTTGCAGACGACGCTTTACACAATGCCTCCAATGTGAGCGGTCAAGAACAAGATCTTCCCAGATCTTCAATGTCAAGAGCATTCATGTCTCTTTTGCAAAAGTCTTTGTAGCGCAATTGCGGTCTGCCCAATGGTCGACTTCCTAATTGCAACTCACCATAGAGTAGATCTTTCGGAATACGACCATTTTCCATTATGTAGACATTACTAAGCCACCGCAGGCGGCGCTGTCGCAATAGGGTGAACATGCTCTGTAGACCAGCTTTTCAAAGCACTTCAGCATTAGTCACTCTGTCCATCCACTATATGTTCAAGATACGACGGATGCTTCGTAGATGGAAAGCATTCACCTTCCGTTGGTGTCTTGCGTGGGCGGTCCAGGTTTCACTGCCGTATAGTAAAGCGTTGAGTACGCACGCGCTGTATACCATCATCTTTGTCTTTACAGTGAGCTTGCGGTTACCCGAAACCCGAGAGTTCAATCGGGACAAAATGACAGCTGCTCTGCCAATCCGCTTATCAATCTCCGTGTCTAGCGAGAGGTTATCCGCAATGGTTGAACCAAGATATGTGAAATGATGTACTGGTTCAAGCTGACAGTTTCCAACAGTGATGATTGGTGGCGATACAGTCCCTTGACCAAGGACTTTGGTCTTGCTCATGCTGATTGTTAGACCAAAGTCTTTGCATGCCTACAAAAAACAGTCCATTAGCGACTGCAGGTTCTCTTGGGAGTGAGCAATAAAGGCTTCATCGTCGGCAAACAACAGGTCACGGATTATCACATCCCGTACTTTGGTTTGTGCTCTCAACCGGTTCAGTTTGGAAGCTTACCATCACTTCGCGTGCGTATGTAACTGCATTCTGTTATCGTCCTAAAAGCGTGCTTCAGAAGCAGAGCAAAGAAAATGCTGAACAGCGTGGGAGCAAGAAATTACCCTTGTTTGACGTCTCGGTGAATTTCAAATGCTTCTGAACTGCAACCGTTAAAATGGACTGAGCCTTTCATGCCTGAGTGGAACGAAAAAACGAGTCTTGAGCAGCCTTCGGGGGCAGCCTATCAGATCAAGCATTTTGAAAAGACCCTCCCTGCTGACGTAGTCGAATGCCTTCGTTAAATCAATAAAAACAGCGTATAATGGCATACGCTGTTCCCGACACTTTTCTTGAAGTTGTCTCAGGAAGAAGATCATGTCAACGGTTGATCTTCCCTTGCGGAAGCCACATTGAGATTTGGAGTAAATTCTATCAGCTAAAACTTGCAGCCGGATCTGTAAGACTTTAGCAAACAATTTGCCTACAACATTCAGAAGGGAGATTCCTCTGTAATTGTTGCAGTCGCCTCTGCATCCTTATTCTTAAATAGCGTGATGATCTTTGTGTCTCGCATCTCTTGTGGAACACCCCCCTCCTGCCAGCATTGAAGAAGCAAATGGTGAAGAGGCTGTAATAATGCTGCTCTACCGCATTTGATGAGCTCAGGTGGAAATCCGTCGTCACCAGGGGCCTTCCCATTCGCTAAGCTGTCGATTGCCTTATTGAGCTCATCAAGAGTAGGAGGGGTATCTAGATATTCAATGGTCGGCAACCGTTCGACATTTTCAAGTGCATGCGGTAAAACCGTACTGTCCCTAGAGTAGAGAGAGGAGAAGTGCTCTACCCATCTTTCCATCTGTTGAGTTTTGTCGACAATCGGCTTACCAGATAAAGACTTAATGGGAGCCGTTTTAAGTTTGTTTGGGCCAATGGCTCTCTTGATCCCATCATACATACCGTGAAAATTTCCGGTATCCGCAGCTTTTTGGATATTGAGGCTAACTTCAGTCCAATAGTCGTTTGCACATCGCCTTGCAGTCTCTTGGACCTTATTTCTAGCTGCTTTTAGAAGACGTAAGTTTTCATCGGTTGGCATACCTTTGAACCTCAAGAACGCTGAGCGTTTCTCATCCAGCACAGCAGTCATCTCAGAAGCGTTTGCTTCGAACCAGTCGCTCGTTCGAGCTCTCTTCGGACCGAAAGTGGAAAGTGTGACTCGGCATATGCAGCTTTTTATCATTTCCCAGTTTTCTGAAACAGATTCAAGTGGGGTTGTCTTGTTGAACACGGTCGTGAAGGCTTTTGCGAATCTCGAAGTTAGATTAGGTTGGCACATGCGAGTGACGTCTATCCTAGGCTTAGCAGACAATTTGGTGCGGGGAAATCTCGTGTGGGGAAAGCTACAACAGTTTTGCAACAGACTCAGTGAATATCAGTGTCGCAGTCTGCGCTTTGATATGATCTGGTGAAGAGCACGCTTCCTATATTGGTGCGCTTAACAAGAATAAGATCGAGCTGATGCCAATGCTTAGAGCAGGGATTTTTCCAAGAGAATTTATGCTGTGGTTGTGTTTGAAAGAAAGTGTTATTAATGCAAAGATTGAACTGTGTGCACAATTCTAAAAGGCGTTGCCCATTTTCATTGGTTTTACCTACACCGAACCTTCCGAGACAGTTTTGCCAAGACTCGTAATCTGCACCAACTCTGGCTTGAAATCACCCAATACCACTACACAGTTTTTCTGTGGCACGTTTTTCAGGACGGCTGTGAGGTTATGATAAAAAGCGTCTTTTTCAGCAGGCGTCGCAGAGAGCGTCGGTGCATAAACGTTGACCAACGTAATGGTACCAGTAATGCACCTCAGATTTAAAGTCCAAATCCGTTCGCTCCCGCTGCTGCTCGGTTCTGTTGCTTTCAATATGTCGTTTCGCACGGCAAACCCAACTCCATGCAGTCGAGGCTCATCGGAACCTCTTCCTTTCCAAAAGAATGTGTAATCACTTTCTGTTAGCTTACCAGTGTCTGGTAAGCGCGTCTCTTGTAGGGCAGCCACGTCGACATTCAGCCTCTTTAGCTCGTTGTTAATCACGGCGGACTTTCTAACGCCTCTGATATTCGAGACGTCGTCATGAAATCCTGGAAGCATGGACCGGACGTTCCAGGTTCCAAGTTTCAGAACTGACATTTGTTGTTTGGTATTTCGATTCGCTGGTGCGGAAAAATACAGTCTGCTTGTCGGTTGATTCCTAATCCCCATGCACCCAATGAGGATAGCAGACCGTGGCGAGACGGCACCTTATTGACTGGGGGCTGCCCAGCTTGAGGCGGGCGGTAGCCGTCCAATGAGACCTGGAAGTCTCTCCCACCGTCGAAAGCAGCCCCAGGCGCTTAGCTCTACGCCAGTCGAGCCATAGCTTTTAACCGGTATCTGCTGCTTCCCGTGTTATTTTCCGTAGAAGCGGAATGGAGTGTCCTCTCCATTGGTGCGTTGTGATGTACGCCAGGGCAGTTCAATATGGAGAACTAGCTGTTGCCCATGCAGCAAGTGCTCCCTCTCCACGGCACCACTGGAACCAAAGGAACAGCTAGGCTGATACGTTTGGACAACGATGCCGTCGCAGGAGCTGGCAGGACGAAGTTGAATAAACTTCGGACTGCCTAACGGGACTCCGGCTCCGGATTTTTCCTCGAGGTTGACTCCTGAAGCCTTTTACATGAATGGATGTAGCCACAAGGCAGTTGAGGTTTGAGATAAGGGTTTTCCTTCCCCTAGGTGGGCCGCCTTCATGGACTAACGAGCCCCACCTGCCCGAAGCATGCTGGTTTTGAGGCGCCCGTCAGCCGCCTTCGCCCTTTCTCTTATCAGTAGATGCAGTTCCGCCTGGTCACACAGGAACACGCGTGCAGGCCAGGAGCTGGACTTGGTTGTCAGAGGCTATATGAGACGCGGGCCATTGGAGCATTTTTGGAATTGGGAGCTTATCCCCAAAACCGCCCCGGCCGTGACAACCTTGGAACCAGATTAACATGAAAGATCGATTAATCGCACGTTGATTCAATATGATTCGAAAGCAATAGTCTAATGATTCCAGTGTCATGTGTCGCTGCTACATATGAAGCTTATCGAAAGCGATTGGGTTGTTCAAATTTATTCAACTTAAATCCTACGAAAATGTCGACATAGTTGGATGTCTTGCTGCGTTTTTTCAAAAATGTATGATTGACCTGCGGAAATATGGGTATGAAATTTCCCACCGTCTTGCACGCCACAGCGGTTTTCGCCCAAATTGTTTAGATATTGAACCATCTTTAACATATAAACATAATTAACGATCAATCATGTTTCAAACACAACCGCGGAAACTCTAATAAAATGGAATTTGTATGGGCTTCAAGAGAAGTTCGATTAATTTAATTTGAACATTTGAACATCACTGTAAACTTCACACAGTCCAGTCAAATCGTTACAAAATTCCAAACCAAACGATACTCTGTATCTGAGTGATAATCCTAGCACGTCAAGCGTGCCACTTCGACTTAGGCCCCAATTTTATATCGAGGCGACTGTTGTTATCTTTCCAATCCCGATTGTAGTTTCAAAATGACAAATGCTTTTGAATGTTTCAGACAACGGTCAGGCTTTGAATCCAAAACAAATTATATGATTTGCTAAAAGATTTCTCGGATTTCCATTCATTCTGCAGCCGTATAGTATGATGGATTACTGTCTGCAACTGATGTGGTTTGCCAAATACAGAAGAAGCAGCACCTTTCCATCGCAGCAATCAAAGTAATTACAACCAATTCCGCGAATTTGAGATCGACCACCCTTTTACTCGAACTCAGCTTTCAAATAACACATTAAAAGTTTTCCGAAACGGAACGGTAACCTTTCTTCAATCGAGTAATTTAGATTTGCGGATAAGGAGGATTGCTATCAAAGACAGTAGGAGATAAAGTTTTAAACAATAAGCCATATTGACAGTGTAAAATTTGCACCATTGAGTTGACCAGTCTCGGTCAACGAAAGCGTAATCAATAGTTTCTTTGTTAATCACGTGATGATTGAAACACGCATAAATTGTTGTGTAGGTCACACGAGATTTACACCAAAGGTCTAATCAGGACGTGTTTCAAATGGTGATACAAATATCAAAACAAACACACCATATCCAGTAATCGAAACAGCGATAGCAGATTAAAATGTCACGATGTAATGGCCACATGAACGCAGAGCGCAGTAAACAGACCACCATGGTGAATGGCATATAAATATAAATAACACTTCCGGTTATAGTGCGACGGTGTGCGTGTATGTCAAGTAAACAAATAAAACCACACTGTGAATTTGGCTGCAACATAGTGAAGATACGATGTAAAACATGATTGGCTTAATAGATTTCCTACTCGCCTAAAAAATTCATAAGTCAACTGGTAAATATACACGAATCACGTGAAATACCACGTGATCTGGTAGTCTGTCACCGGATTGTATTGAACCAGTGAGCAACGTTAAAAAGCGATAATTACAATGGATCTGCAGGAAGTTTGAAGTTGAAGCTCATTAGCTGAAACAGACCAGATACAAAACGAGCATTTACGACCCAGTTAAATAATAAACATCTATTAATGAAGACTGAACGTAGGATGTTTGCATCAGCAACTATTCGTTCTTATACACGGTTCCTTCTCATAAATCCCGAATATCATTGACATTTCCATCAATGCATGATTAATCTGGCAGGGGTTCAGTCTCTAATTGTCCTGGTGTATTGACTCCAGGTGAGTCAAACAAGTTTTCCATTAATAGTTCGTTTGGGAACCCTAGTGTCAATTTAACTGAAAAAGTATTTGACCCAGATTCATCAATTCTGCACACTGGATTCATGACACTCTTGTAAACAGACCTGTTCCACAAATTAAGACCATCGAACGATTAGTAGGCTCGTAAGATTCCCCGTGAGACGCAAAATTAATAAACTGCTCTATCTTCATATATGGTGTTGAAATATTATGGTGTGAACGATCAAGAATTAAGCGAGCTTTGTTCATCGTTAGCAATCGTTTGATTAGATACAAGAACGATTTATTCATTCTTAATAACACTTCGGGGACAATGAAACTTATCATTCACAATAATGCTGTTTTCTCGAACACCAATCATAAATGACCAAATTAAAAACAGTTTTCAAAGTAGGTAAATTAAACGCAAATACGGAAGGGCCGACGATGAATTTCAAGTGAATGAATAAATGAATGAAAGCACAAGCCTGCTCCAGGCAAAGTGCCGCACAGTCACAGACTGCACGTGGGCTAAGATACTGTCAATGAATTTCAAGTAGTCTCGTATCATTCCCAGCGGTCAGGAGCCAAGTTACCTGACAGAAAGTTAACACAGAAAATATTCCAGGCCTCAATGTAGACGAGATATGAATAACGACAGAAGAATCCAGCATACAGTTCATTGTTGCCAGGAAAGCAATATAGCACAAAGCCAACTACGCGCAATTCACGCCAGGAGACTTGGAAACCAATTAAGATCCATTACAAGTTTGTCTGAATTTATCGCATACTTATATCTTCAATCGCAAAAGTTTTCTTAATATTTTTCAACATTCGACACAGTTCTTGAATGAGAAATGTTTACAGCAGTTTACGGTTACCGAGATACTTGCAACTTAACAACCGCGAACATTTCCAGAATCAACATGCGTACCAAGCTCGAGTTTATATGAATTGATGTTTAGGATTCTCATTTTGGACGCTTAATAAAGAAAATTCTTCCAGATGGTGTGCACTCTTATGTGCTCCGACGTGGTCAGAGACTAATCGTGGACGAAAGCCTTTGAAATTCAACTAAAGATTGATTTGGATGTAAAATTTCTCCTCACAGTTAGCATAAGTGGTGTTCACAGTTCGTGCGCTCATTAATTTCTTACTCCGTCGAGATTGTTCAAGCATCCATTCCCATATAATATTGTAAGGGTGGGAGGATAACGTCTGATCAATCGAGGCCAAACAACACTGCTGTCAAGGTCATTCAGCTTTACCCTCCCCCGATGGCGTCTCTAATCATCCCTGTGATTGACCTTTTCAACGCTAATTACGTTCGCCCACGAATCACACAACACAAGAGAATACCAACTGATTAAATGCGTTTACTACGAACATGACCAAAAACAAAACATCACACGTCCATTATATTATTTGGTGCTCACATTCATCACAAGTTCATCTTATATAGGCAAATTATACTACCACGATACTCTCCTGAACTGGTCGATCTGATGTGTCAATCGATTTCGCACCAACTATTTATTATTTATATTTGCACAATCTGATACAGATATGGTGCCGTTCAACATAAACAATGAGATGTACAAAGCGAGAAGGGGGGTACAGAGCGTTGTCATCATCGTCATCGTTGAACGTAGGCATGATACTACCCGGTTGCCTACACCAACTGGTTCAATGTAAGCCCTTATCACGTTGGACTTCTTTGATTGACCTCGACGAACTGCCTACCGTTCGATAGCAACTGACGTTGTCCATCTTCTCATACTTCTGATGACGTTGTCACTCGCACCGCTCTCACGCAATCGTTCCAAAACGAGAATTATAATGGGTTCGCGATCATCGTCGTCGGTGGATTTGGCGCTTCTTGCTCTTGTGTTGTATCGGAGGGTAGAGTTCTGCATATCATTCAAAAGCTCGCGATTATCGCACACATCTCTAAACTATCGTAGACAGCTAACCGACGAGTTACCTTATCGGCGAACAGGTAACGGGTGAAAATCATATATGTTGGTGTGAAACGAAAAATATCTTACTGCTCATGTGATCTGTGATTTCAGTCAGTTGCTTCTTGAAAGTTGCGAGGCCTTCGCATCCGGCTCGGTTTGTCGATCAACCCGATAAAAGTCCCACATTTTTAGTGGGAATATTGTTTAAACATAATTTCTTTGATACATTTGTAGGTCATTAAATTTATCGAATAAATGTTGTTTCTAAATTAACGTAATAATGAAGTGCACGTTTTCGTCTGAATTAATTATCCAACGAGATTACTGGTGTACCCAGTGTTTATATTCGTGCTCACAAAATGTTGACAGTTATCGGTTGCTTAGTTAGTACCATGTTTCAGGGACAATCACGGGAAATGACCCGAAACCAATACATTCCCACATGTTCGCAAATAATAGTAATACACTCGTATTTCACCGAGCCATGGATTCCTGAAACCAAATGACTGACTTGCATGTGTTATAGTTTGTCTGCCAATTTCCGTAACTGAGACGATTGATATCCGTGATACGAGTCTCAATAGATTTCAAGGAAGTTGCAGGCCAATAAAATAAGAAAAAATAAATAAAAAAGCATGCATAGCTAACTATACCATACCGTACTTGGCATGAAAGCATCAACTGGCGAAGGCTTAGACGAAATTTTGACTGTCTTATAGAACGCAGATAAAATCGTACCGCGATTATATAGGCCGATAATGATGTTAGCAATGATGTTGGGAAGAACTTGCTCTTGACCATTCACATTGAAGGCATTGTGTAAAGCGTCGTCTGCAAGACGGGGAGGACCAGATACGGCTCTTGGCTGCTGAACACAGATCACATTGCCGGTGTGCAACTGATGCCCTACAACCGAGTTCTGGCCATCGTTGCAAGCGCTGTGGGAGAGATTGTTCCTCCCGAATCGGACTGATTAGTCATTCGGAAAGCTGTAGAACATGAAAACTGATGCGACTGTGATGTACAGCCATGGTCGACATCGACCGAAGGAGGCCAACAATGATGTGGGCGTTAAAAGTAAAGTCTGTATATTGTTTTTCCAAGTCTAAGTTCAGGCAAGCAGATAATATAAAAACTAAAGCAAAGTTTATCAGACAGAGGATTTTACCTCACATAGCATAACCAATGAAACTCGATTTTAATGTATTTTACGAGAAAACTAGTCCCATTTTCACAATCTGATACAGATATGGTGCCGTCCGATAAAATGTATGATACACGGGTGGGGAGCAGTGAAAAAAGAACAATGAATATTTTTGTCCATTTACACACGTCCTTTTTTTTAATTTTTTCGTTTTTTATAGTTTATGACCGATCAAAATGTAACTTCAGGGGAATAGAGATGATGCACTCTTTCAATTGATATCGGTTTATTGCCAATGTGTCGAGCCAAACACTCTGACCTTCTTTTGCACCCTATCCAGACAATTGCGCCGGTCCAACCTTGGCTAAATCAGAAGTGAGTCTTTTCAAGCCACTCTTCCAAGTTAGCCACTGTCCACTAGCCACTTTTTAACAGTCTGTACCAGCTGACGCATAGAGGGCTCGGCGTGATAACCGTTCAGGTTTCATGCGCAGGACGTGCCCCAACCACCGGACACGACGTCGGTTAATGTCTGAAGGCAGGCAATATCATCAGCATAATCCAGGTCCATGACACGCCCACCTGGAAGGAACTCAACGCTACCCCCGGAGAAACTACTAAGAGCACTCCGGAGGACATCATCGATGGCAAAGTTGAAAAAGAACGGGAAGATTGGACAGGCTTGTCTTAAACCCGTGGTAGTGTTGAATGGCATTAAAAGGCTATCGTACGCCCTTACCCCCTATCGAATGAGCGTATAAGTCCTTTAGGATAGCGACGTACTTCGATGGGATTCCATTCCGAAGTAAGCAGTTCCATAGGGCGGATCTGTCAACCGAGTCAAAGGCGGCTATCCAGAAACCACTATGGTTGGTCGCTGATACAGGTGTCGGTGTTCTAGCAACTGATGCAGAACGAAGATCTGGTCTACATATCTGCGCCCTGGTCAAAAGCCAGTTTGCTTTTCGCGAGGTGTTCTATCGAATCGGGGTAAGCCAGCGAAGGATGGCGACCAATATCTTAACTACCACTGGAATAAGCGAAATTCCGCAATACTTGTAACATTCGTTCCGTACTCCTTTTTATGGACTGGTATTATCAGGGATTCACCCCAGAAGGCAGGTATCTTCTCATCCATCCAAACCTTTAGGAACATCTCGTGCAATTCTTCTACGACTGTCTCGTCTCCATCCTTAAAAATACCGGGTGGAGATCGTCGGGTCCCGGCGCCTTTTGTCGCTTTAGTTAATGGATCTCTCTCTGCATTTCTTCGACAATGGACGGGGCAAGCATGTCCCATCCATTAAAGGTACTGATTCTTTCTGGCAGTCATTCAGCATATACTACTTAGTTAAATAATACGACTCAAACCTAATATCAACTATCATTCTGTCCTTGCATTATTTTGAAAATATTTTAAACCTCTCGGTGCTACATTACACATTTTAGGGACTTAGCGTAGTCCCTACATGAAGCATGGTACTAGCGAGAAAATGCACTTTGTTGCTCAATTTCGCTAAAATGGACTTAACTTTGGGAAAGCCGGGTTTTAGATGCACTTGATTAGTGAGAAGAATTAGAAATCCGGCTATATGCTACCAGTTTTTCCAACGTTTTCGATTAGTAAATTGGCTTGAACACATTTCTAACTGGTTTTCGGTGAACGGACAGAAGTTAAGACACGGACAAATTGTCCGGCTATCGAAAACGGGAATACTAAAAATGAAAATACAATCAACGTTGCAACGAAATGTGCCTGATATCCATCAGATATACATGCAAATTTGAAAGCAAGTGATTATGTTCTGCTAACTTTCCATTTTGAAAACTGGCACCGTAAATCACCCCATAAAAGTGCTTTGATTCAGGAATCACGAATATTCACTATAGTTCAGAGGACACGAAAAAAATTAGTGAATCCGAGTAAATAAATTTTCAGCACTTTCGCGGTGTACGTTTTATTGAAAGAATAATTGGATAGATTCACCAGTCAACATGCATCCTGGAAGCGGGAGTTCAAGTGACAGACAATTATATAAAGGTCTATCAATAATCACACACGCCATCATAAGAACTGGTTGAATGATTGCAAATGCAGATTAATCCAAGGCTTTGGAAAAAACTAGTAAATGGTTACGACAAAATAGGATTTATTAAAAGGATGCAGCAAATATTCCACGATAAAATGAATCCAAACGGTTAAAGACCACGATTTGAGAAAAGGAACGTAGGGAAAAATACGATGATTGTCCGAAAAGATAGTTCAGATGATTCGCAAGGATGAAGCACAAAGAAAAATAGTTCCCAAGATCTACCAGCGATTAAAGAAATAGAATATAGTCAGCAAGATACAACTGTTCATGGACTAGACAGATTCAACAATAGGGTAGGAGGGCATTGTTGTAACACCACATATATTTGAAGAATTACGCAAAATTTTCACGTAACCGCTTTCACCCCAAGAAGGTCCCCAACTGTTCTTCACCAACCAGTAAGGAACATTTCCCTCTTTGCCGTAACCCACGAGCAAGACGCCATGGTTGAGATCGTTCGGTTCACCGAAGCAGTTCTCGTCTGAATATACCCCTGCAAAAGAAAAAATGAAATATCGCTATATAAATATATACTCAAAATTAAATCTAAATAATAACAACATTTAGAAATAATCTTCTAACAGTTTACAAACAAGAAAAACAAGAAAAAACCAAACAATTTTTTCATTCATAATATTTAATTTTTATTTGTTTATTCCAAATGACTTTCAAAGATGATCAAAACCACCTTATGGGAAGGCAGACTTCTTGACGTTGGAAGAGGTGTGAAACAGAAACTGTCCGAATGCTTGCTGTTTCAAAGAACTATCCCAAAAGTAACGGTAGCCTTTGATAAAGAAAATATACCTTTAGCAAAGCACGTGTCTAGCCGAAATACGAAGTTATCTGAAAGAGACAGTTGGACTCTCGATCGAATCGTTTGAAAAGATTGCAAGACACGGTTCCTGGAATTACTGTAAGGTTTAATAAATACCTTTAGAACAAGGTTTCCGTAAAAGCGGTTAAACAGGAGCTGTATAAATCTGAATTCCATATACGAAATTAAAAATTATATATATAATTTCAGGAATTTTAAAGTGGATTGAGATACTGCTTACACATGAAAATGTAAATTAGAACACCCAATGAAAGGCTCCTTAAAACATCTGAAATTAAAAAAATGATCCGAGACTGAACTCAGCTGTTCTTCTAATGAAGCTGCTGATACAAATGAGTTTGCTGATGCCAAGTCATTATAATTCAGGTAGTTATAACGGCACAAACGACAACGTTAATATCTGCTCGCGACAACTAAAAATGACGGCGATAAATGAAAGGCAGCATAAAACCAATATACCAAGCGATATCCAAAGAATTCAAAAGGAAAACTAAACAATTATTTGTTCTTACCAGAGTGATAATAAGGGAATGTTTCGGCTGCGTTTATAGCTATTGACACCGGACCTTTCGTAGCTAATGCATGCATCAGCATTTGCTCATTATACTGATCGACATCGACGAAACCAGTTACCCGAACATGCGGGAAGGACTTCTTAAAATAGCAAAACGGATTTGGTTTACTGGTATTTCCAGACACGTATGGATACTCTTCCTCGGTATTCAACCCATTAGATTTTTCTAAGTATCGAAAAGCGTTGTCCATGAAACCTCCTTCACACCCATTGTTGCCGTACGCTGAACTGCAATCAACCAACTGTTGTTCGGAAAAACTCAATAAATCTTTATTTGCCACGAAATATTGCCCTTCAATCGCACCGGTACTAGAGAAAGCCCAGCAAGACCCACAATTCCCTTGATTTTTAACGGGGGTTACTGCTCCATGTTCACGCCAGTCAACCTTTTCAGGCAATTCTCTGGAATCCAGTTTATGAGATGAGGCTGATTTAGATAGACGACTGGGAATTTTCAAACCGCTTAATGTTCGTAGTTCATCAGAGGTCTGAATGCAAATTAAACTAAGCAATGCAACATACCCAATCACTAAATTTGTTCATTACCAATTGATATGTAGTTTTTCCTGCGTAAAACTTTTGATTATGAAGATGGACTTTAACAAAATTCATGGCGAAAATCTCGAAGCGATGCGCCTCTTCTAACGGATGCTTGAAGATGCGTGGATATTTTGTCTTGAATAAGTCCCAAGTCGAATGAATGGTATGGTTTAATGCCTCACGCAAGGCTGCATGTTGAGCTTCATGAAAATGAATTTTTTGGGCCGGTACCAAGAATTTCCATGGTACATACTGTTCGTCAGCGTTGCAGAAACAGGTCAATAGTAAAATCACTGCAACAGGGAGCATAGCGTTTTGTTGTAAAAGCAAACTGAGCACAAATTGGCAGAAAGTAATAAATGATTTATTAAAACAAACATTAAAAGTAAAGTCAGATTTTCTACGAGAAATTAGGTTTTTACCAATCACCATTGATATTCGAATCACTGAAAATTATTAAATATTTTGTGTGTTTCTCTAAACTTTATAATTCATTTCATCTTGTTTTTGTTGGCATTATCCTTACCGCGAAAGTTTAGTTCAGTTCAGTTCACTTTGCACAGGACAGTATGTGGCTAACAAGCCAAGCGAGCGTCCAGAATTTTTTCGGTGGAAAGCTGCAGAGAAGCACCCACCACTGATTTTCATCGATGACTTGTCCTCTGCATTGAAGTGCCCATGCTTCATTTTCGCGGATTATGTGAAATTCATCGGATCAATGGATGAAGATACCTAGATGCACGACCTTGAGCGGGTCATAACCTGTCATACTAGTGGGATCTTCTACTGAACCTAAATAAGAGCCAACTCTTGTCAGCACTGGTTGATAAGATTTAGGTCCAAGTGGCGGGGAATTCCCTCAGTGTTTACGCCACACAGTGTGTTAAGTATTTGGGTGTACTGTTTAGGGCTGACTTCAAATAGTCAATGGTCAATAGTCAATAGTATATTATGGTACAAAAAGCTATGAGCTTAAAATATAACCATAGGATAGTCAGTACATGGGGTCGGGTGGATTTCAGCGGGTTCGGCGTCAATCGCCAAAGTTCAGTAAAGCGTGGGGTTATGTACCATAACAGTCAATACAGGGGGAGATCAATTGGCGAGGTTCCGTAAACGTATCTGGAAAGGAAGAGGAAAATAGTGCAGTATCGGGAAGACGAAAAAAGAGAATCCAATAAACTTGTTGAGAAAAATACAGATAAGCGTCAAGTCGCTTTTTAAAAATCGAGAGCGATGGGGAGGTTTCGACAAGAACTGGTAGATCATTCCAAAAACGAGGGGTACGGACAGAAAAGAAAAATTTACAGCAGTTCAACCGGAACTGGGTGCCATCAAAAGCAGTCCATGGCACGGATGTTTGTTCTCCTTAAGTATCTGGAAAACCAGTATCAGATCACCTCGGATGCGACGGTAACTGATCGGGAACACGTTGAGTTGCTGGAGGCGGTCCTCATAGTTCAGTAAACTGAGTCCTTTGACGAGCTTTGTGAACCTTCGTTGAGCCTGCTCTAGGACGTGATGGCCACGCTTTAGCCATGGAGACCAAACGGATACCGCATATTCCAGGTGGTGTCTGATGTACGCGTGTAGGAGCGAGGAAAAGAGGCGGCGGTCAAAAGACTCGAATACCCTTTTGAGGAGCCCTACGTTGCGATTGGCGACTGATGATGCGAGGGAACATTGGGCTGAGCACCCAAGATCACTTTGAACCAATACGCCGAGGTCCTTTTCTAGCATACTCACCGAAAGTTCGGTGTTCCCTAGCTTGTAACTAGGTTCGCCAGAGTGACGGATGCGGAGAGATCGGCATTTTCGTGGGTTGAAAGGGAGCTGGTTCGACGTTGCCCAGTTATTAAGTGAGTAAGATCGGCTTGCAGGTCATCACAATCATTCGAGGAAGAGAGGATGCGCCATAGCTTGATATCATCTGCGAACATCAGAAACGGTGAGTTCACACATGCTCCAATGTCGTTGATGAACATCAAGAACAGACGCGGACCGAGTACAGAGCCCTGGGGTAATCCGCATTGTATTGAAAAACAATCGGAGAGCGATTGTCTGACGCGAACGCGGAGTGTCATGGAGCGGAGGAATTCGGCTAACCAAGACAAAAGTGGGTTACCAATTCCAAGTAGGCCAAGCTTTTGCAGTAAAATAGCATGGTTAACACGGTCAAAAGCTTTGGAGAAATCCAAGGATATAACGTCGACACCATGGCCCGCATCAACAGCCTTGGTCCAGCTGTCCCGCGCCAGAAGCAAGTTTGTTGTACAGGAGTGTCCGCGGCGAAACCCATGTTGTTCGATTGCGACAGCATTCGTGTTCTCCATAAAAGCCATCAAATCATCGGATACAATAGATTCCATTACTTTGGAAAGCACAGGGAGCAGGGTGACTGGGCGGTAATTTGCAGGATCACTGCGGTTTCCACCTATATATATCGGGGTTATGATCCCCTGTTTCCAATCTTCGGGGACATGGGAGATATCGAACAGACGTTGGAAGTACATGGAAAGTGGTTCACAAAGTTGCACAGCAACCGCACGCAATGCTTTCGGTGTAATCCGGTCTACTCCAGGTGATGAATTTTCACGCAGCTGCATGATCTTTTTATATACACGTTCAGCGGTGAACAGAATAGTAGAGAGTCTAGGTGGGGTGGGGTGATATTCAACGAAGATGGTTGGCAATTCTGGAATACCGGCATGTCATGATCCTTCAGTGTATTTGCGGCTTCCATAGAAGTCGATGTGGAGCCGCCTTCAATTTTCAGTGGGGGGATTCCAGTTTTCACTTTTCTTTTGTCATTTATATGACGGTATAGCAGTTTTCGGTTGTTCAGAAACCGTGCGGTTAACTTGTTATGGTAATCCAGCTTATCTTGACGCACTAGAGACGTACAGTGGTTGCGTAATTGCCGATATGCTTCCCAATTTCGCGCACACTCTTCCGATCGGAACTTACTCCAAGCAGCGTTTCTGCAGCAGATCCACTTACGAGTTCTACTACGAATGAAAGTACGTAGGATAAGTCGTTTGACTGTTTTGGAAGTCGATGATTGTTGCAGGAGACAGTGCCACTGGGAGACAAATCTGGACCAGGTGAGCTCAGGATCGCCATTTAACATGAAGTCAAAATTGTTAGCAGTGACAATTTCTTGAAACGCCTTGTAGTCCGTAACTACCCGTAACAGGGGTACCTCCTCGTCAAGGAATTCGGCGTAAGAAACGAAAATAAATGTCAGGACGACGTGGTCGCTCTTTCCTAAGGGCGGTTCATAATGAATTTCTTCTACCATCAGTTCCTCGTTAGTCAGCACTAGATCGAGTAAAGATGGACAATCGCCACTGCGAAAGCGTGTAGCAACATTAACGTGGTTGTACAAAGGATGGCTGCTGATGAAATCATCCAGATCCGCAGCAAACGTATTTGGGCTGGGTTCGCCGACGACTTCAGGAGAGTTAAAATCCCCCATCAGCAATGCGTGCGAGTGGGGTAGTGATAAAGCGAAGCGAATGGATGCAATAATGACATCATCAATGAGGCGTTGAGTATTCGGTGGACGATATATTACCGCAACAATTGCACAGTCCCTATTTTTAAGTTGCAAGCGACACCAACGTGAGTCCACCACGCTAAGTTGCTCTTGCGGGAGAACCTCACAAGAAAGACGTGAATTATAGTATAGAAGAACACCACCCCCTTTAGTTGGACGATCGTTTCTGAGAATGGACATATCAGTGAGAGAAACCTCGGCGTCAGTGATCGAAGAGCTTAGCCACGTTTCGGATACAGCTATTATGTCAAAATGACGAGCAGCATGCCTCATGCGAAGTTCTGCAAGTTTGCTGAGTAAACCCTGCGCGTTCGTGTAGAGACAGTTCAAGCCCTCACGCGTAAGGTTAGGAGCAGCATCACTTATACGAATATCTGGACCGCCGATCCCGTTTGGATCGGCTCTTGTGAGTTTTTTTGGGTTCGTCGAGTCCGTCTGCACCATATTCGTTCCGGTTAGTGGAAGCGGTGGCGTCAATCGCGGTTTACTGTTAATCCGCTTTTCCAGGGCCGAGCGAAGACGAACTTCTGTTGGAGCACAATGCCTTTGTCGATACCATTGTTGCAAAGCGTCATTCACCATAGATTCAGATTGAAAGGTGACCTTAAGTATGCGAGGACCAGATCCTTGGTAGCTGGGAGAAGCTGGCAAACGCTTCAGGGAAGTAGTTAAGGTATCGGTAATTTTACTCAACTGCTGTAAGAAGCGCCACTGTTCGCAATCATGAGTGGTGTTTTTGTTAGGATCGCTATCATTCAGTTCAGGAACGCCATAAACAAAGATGCTTTTTTTGTCACTTTCGTGTTTCCAATCGTAATTTTCTTGCTTCTTCGCTTGCCTATCTGCCCATGATATATCGGGGAATATACGGATGGGGACGAGCTGTTTCGAAGCATGTAAGCGGATAGAAGAACGGATTCAACATCTGCTAACGACTTTAACACGATGCGCAACAATCTTGGCTCACCAACGTGTGCCGATTTCTGGTTTCTTGACAAGCGGACCATGCTAGCCGGTTCTATGTTAAGACTTAGCTCATGACACAACTTTTTCCATTGTTCCACATCTTCAGATTGACGCGCTATGAAGCTGGGTGAATCAGTCTCGGGGACATTGGAGCAAATCACGGTAAATGCCTCCGCTCGTGCTACCGAAACCTTCGACGTCACTGCCATGGGACTAGAAGCTCGCGCGGTCAAAACATTATTGATGCTTGTGCCGTTTAGCGGTTTGGGTCTGCCAGTGACAACACTAGATTGCTTTGTGCTGATCTTTTGTTGTACATGGATGGGATGGGCCTGCGTGACGGCGGGTTTAACTACTGACTTCTGTGCTGGTGGAAGTGATGTAACAACAGCGAGGCTTGAAGTAGTATGCTGTTCGTTAAACATATTTTCAAGTTTATGAAGACGGCCTTCGAGGGTAATGATAGTCTTGGACTGTTGATCTATCATATGCAGTAAACTTCGAGCCATAGGGAGATTAGTACAAGCGCTACAAAACCAAGGTTTGGTGGAATTAGAGCTATGTTCAGCCAAAACCGTTGCGGTTAAACCCGAGCAGCGTGAATGATACCATACGGAGCAGTTTGTGCATTCTATTCCTTCGAGAACAGTAGTAGAACATTTAGGATTTCCACAGGAACTATTCGATTCAACCGTAGGACGGCTTTTACCGGTTGTTTTACACTCACCGGATCTTCGAGTATCCTTAGCGTTAGAACAAAGTTTTGTTTTTGATTTAACAACAACCATGATGACAAAAGCAGAATAAAAAATAGAAATCTGTCACGAGCGATGATATTCAACTTGCGCGCCAAAAATCGGAGCCTTAGAATTCAGTTCAGTTCAGTTCAGTTCAGTTTGCACAGGACGATATGTGGCAGTCGCCAATCGAGCGTCCAGATTTCTTCCGGTGGTATGCCAAAAAGAGCGCCCACCACTTCAAACAAAATAGGTTCACAGATTTCTTCTGGTAGGATGGTTACCTGGAATGTATAGCAAAAACTCCCCTCACCAGGTAAATACAATATCATTACTCAATTAGGGGCAAAATGCAGGAAATAATGAGCTCCATACGGCATCAAGTCTATTCTTGAAACACATTACAGAATTAGAGTTCACGACATCTTCAGGTAGGCAGTTCCAGTAGCTTACTACTCTTTCACTGAAGAAGTGCTTACGAGCATTATACCTGACATGTTGTTCGGCCAGTTTCAGAGGGTGACCTCGAGTACCCACATTGGGTGCGAGAACATACATTTCACCTGGTTGAATAGTACTAAAACCGGCCATGATCTTGAAGGTTTCTATCAGATCCCCACGCAGCCGCCTTCTTTTCAGTGAAAAGAGCCCTAGACTTAATAGTCTTTGCTCATAAGATCTACTTGATTGCCCTTCGATCATACGAATAGCAAGGCACCGAACACCCTCAAGTCTTGCAATATCTTTTTTCAAGATAATTTGACCAAGCTTGAATGCAGTACTCGAGATGAGGTCTAACGACAGCCTTGTATATCGGTATGAAAACCTCCGGGGACCTGCAGGATAAAACTGATCGAAGGCGAAACAGCGCGCTTCTAGCACGATGTGCAGCAGCTGCACATTGATCAGCCCATTTAAAGTCCGCAGAAATCTCTATACCTAAGTCGCGTACTCTCGGCACCCCAGTTATCACAAGTGTACCATCTGGGCCAGCTACCGCCAGCTTCTTGCCGACTTTCGACAAGAGATAGCTTCTTGAGAAGTTAACTGGTAGATCCCATGTAACAGACCACTTGATAACCTTTTCAATATCGTCAATGAAATCACGTTCGTTCAGTGATCCAATAAACTTGACATCATCCGCAAAAATGTAGCAGGGACACTTAAGCGCCGCTGCAAAGTCATCGATGAAGATAAGG
>JACCGJ010015875.1:0-25933 GCA_013407085.1 Atriophallophorus winterbourni
AAAGTATAGTATAGTGTAGTGTAGCATAGTATGGCATAGTATAGTATGGTATGGTATAGTATAGTATGGCATAGTATAGCATAGTATAGTATAGTATAGTATAGTATAGTATAGTATAGTATAGTATAATATAGTATAGTACAGTATAGTATAGTATAGTATAGTATAGTATAGTATAGTATAGTTTAGTTTAGTATAGTATAGTATAGTATAGTATAGTATAGTATAGTATAGTATAGTATAGTATAGTATAGTATAGTATAGTTAGTATAGTCTTAGTATTAGTATAGTATAGTATAGTCAGTATAGTATAGTATAGTATAGTATAGTATAGTATAGTATAGTAGAGTTATAGTATTAGATAGTATAGTATAGTAAGTATGAGTTATGAAGTATAGTATAGCATAGTTAGTAAGATAGTTAGATAGTATAGTATAGTATTTATGTATAGTATTAGTAAGTCGTCTGCGATCACAAATAAGTGAGACCGAAAAACAAGTCGGTTCTCACGCAGCAATAGTTCAAGATTCAAGATTCAAGATTTAAGATTTATGGTTAAAAAAGCAAATGGCTGTACAATACCATAGGATATACGTATAAAAAATTATAAATAAAAAAATCGTTACTTGTATGATCATATCCATGTTCTTCATAGTTGGAGCAAAAATAATCCTCAATGGCAACACAGACTGAGGGAAAAGAATCTTTGGATGGACGGTTGTTCCGTGCGTTAAAAAAATATGGACATCAATAGGTAGGGGCCAACGCAGTAGTTCTCAACATAAGGTTTCGTAAACTTTGTTTAAAGATGTGCTCGTTCGCCGAGGTAACGATATCTATCGGCAAGCTATTCCACAAGAAGCATACACGAACAGCGAAGAAGTGACGACGACAGTTCAATCGTGAGTGTGGGATTTGAAGGGTGGCTGCGTGTGGGGACAACCGAACCAAACTTGAAGAGGTGTTTGAGAGGGTGTGATTTCGCATAGATGATTCGATATGTCAGAGTGAGGTCGTGTAGGATACGCCTGCGCTCGAGGGTGCACAGTCCAAGTCTGGTCAGTCGCTGCTCAAAGGGTAAATTATTCAATCCGGTAACAATTTTGGTTGCCTTGTGATAAATTATTTCGAGAAGCGAGATGTTTTTTTCCATCCATGGCGTCCAAGCTTGTACAGCGTAGTCAACGACAGGATGTATGTAAGTGTTTAGTAATTTCGTGAGTGAGTGTGGTGGGAAATGTCCGAAAATGCGTTTCAGTAAACATAGCAAGCTGCACGCACGCTTGTAGACGGCGTCGCACTGTAGGCTGTTCTTCAAAGTGCCAGACACCAAGATTCCGAGATCTTTTTGTGATGTACTCCATTCAAGCGGGTGGCTGCCAAGTGTATAGGGAAAGGGAAAGGGTTTTCCGACTTGCAACATTTTGCACTTATGAAAATTAAATGGCAGTTAGTTTTGGATTGACCACTGGTGCATCTTATTTAAATCTCCTTGCAGAACTTGACAGTCCTCGATAGAGTTGACCTTCGTTCAGATTTTTACATCATCTGCTAAGAAAAAGGAGCTTACATGCTAGTAAGTTCGGTAGATCGTTTATAAATATGAGGAACAGTATTGGACCGAGAACCGAACCCTGAGGGACTCCGCTCGTGGCTTCAATTGTTCGAGAATTTTCACCATCTATTCTGACTTTTACTTTGCGTCCAGACAGGTAACTTGTGAACCATGTTAGTAAGTTTCCGATGACGCCAACATTCTGCAGTTTCTGAAGCAGTAAGGAGTGATTCACTCTGTCGAATGCTTTAGATATATCTAAGTAACCGGCATGGACGGAACCCCCTTGGTCTAGTGCTTGCGTCCAATCATTTAGAGTCGTGAGCAAGTTAGACAGGCATGAATATGTATTCTCAAATCCGTGTTGTGTGAAAGTTATTAACTGAATGTTCTCGAGATGTTCAACAAGTCGTTCACACACCAGGCGTTCCAAATTTTTTTCGTAGAAGATTCAAGTTAAAATTTTTCGCCGACATTACTTTGTCAGATTTTAGAACCTTTTTATTTAGCTTAAATTTTAATAAGTGTTCCAGCTATCGTTGTTCGTTATGCGAGACCACAATTTAAAAAGCAGCAGAAGTAAGTTTACCCTAGAAGTTAAGAGAGTTGCGAAATTATTTTTGTCTTTTCCTAATTAGCTCTATCTATGACACGGCTATGACCGCGTCATTTATTCTATAGGTTTCGCAGCAATTCACACCAGATTACTTCACTCGCAACCCGGACTAAGAACTGGAGGCTCTCAACCAGGCGTTTATTATTCGGCTTTGCTAATTTTTTTATTTTAGAGAAAAGTGGATGTGGTTTCGTCATCCTTCATGAGATTGCGAGAATTATCCGGAGGTTTGTCAATCAGCTCCCTTGGTATGAAATGGTTCTGTCGATAATTTAAATTGAATTCACGATGATTCATTCATTTGGATTCTAGTTCGATTGTCCAAAACGAATTGCTGTCTAATGTGAAAACTCGTGTTTCGTAATATGTCAACAATCTAATGGAAAGTGTTTGCGACCGTATTTGGATAGAAGGTTTGTAATGAATTGATTAAAGCAGCTTTTTGGTAATATTTAGATTGTGACACAGAAGCTTCGTCAAATCAAACGTGTCAGTACGAACGAAGCTAATGTTTAAATGTCTTTCACATAACTAATCTCAAGCTGTGGTTTATGTGATGGATATGCATGCAAATGTGTATTTTCGTTCGTGGATATATGTTTAAGCACATTTTCCAAGTGTTTGGACACATGTGATTGAACAGCTTTGTCGTACCATCCATAACCAACAGTGGCATACGAGCCTTATTTGTTCACCATTCATCCACTGTTTCAAGCGAAGGAGGATCCTGAGCTTACTGTCCCTACCGGATAAGTGCAAATATTCACGAAAATGATGGTGTGTTTTTGATGGAAATAAATTATTTGCATATATCAGATAAAGTATGCATGCTTGTCATATCATAATATTCACAATATTGGTTTAAAATAACAGTAAAATATCTCGTGCGTTTTATCAATTAACTAGTGTATCGGAAAACACATGAGATTTAGCGGTGCATTCAATTCTATAAGCACAAACTGATCACTGCTGAATAAGCTTTTTAAAAGTTATCTTTTTCTCTTTCCTAACTGTCAAAATATCACATGATTCTGCTTTTGAAAGCCTAGCTCCATCAAACGGCACTGAACCTTGACAAATTTATGTTACAATTCTACAGATCTTTAGTGAAATATTATGATAGAATTACGAGAACATACATGCGGTGCTATATAATAAATTTATCACTTTTGTTCTTCATGACTTGCTGATCTCCCTGAAAATGATATTTTGATAAGTAAATCAATTAGCTGCCAGCTCATGTATCATTGAAAGAAAACTGACAAGTTCAGTATTCAATTACCAACAAACCGCTTTAATTGCAAGTGCTACGATCTCACATGTTTATAATTTGATATATATTCGGTCTTCTGATACCCCTATTACCTAGTTCGATGTTGAGTTCACTCTCATTATTACATTTAAATCCATTATTTGTATATGCAAGTTACATTTTGGACTAACACATATCATTTGAGCTGTGGATATCGTATCAATCATACAATATCTTCTTATTATGCGGTTCGTTCTGGTCAGTTAAATCGTGAAACCTATCATCAATAGCAAATCTTGATGTGGCTATTCATGCATGTATATGACAAAAGCGATCGGATTATCCATTATAAACTCGTAGTTGAGTGTATTTTTTTCATTTGTATTTATTTGCAAACTTTGTGTCGCATTAAACAAAATTATACTTGAATGCAACTGTTATATTCGATTTATACAAAGGACCCCGATGTTTAATACAGAAACACGAAGTGATTTCTGGCCAAGCAATCAAGGCGTTTATAAATGACCATATATCATGGCTGGTTCCAAGGTTGTCACGGCCGGGGTGGTTTTGGGGATAAGCTCCCAATTCCAAAAATGCTCCAATGTCCTGCGTCTCATATATCCTCTGGCAACCAAGTCCAGCTCCTGCCCTGCACGCGTGGTCCTGTGTGACCCGGCGGAACTGCTTCTACTGACAGGAGAAAGGGCGAAGGCGGCTGACTGGCGCCTCAAAACCAGCATGCTTCGGGCAGGTGGAGCTCGTTAGTCCATGAAGGCGGCCCACCTAGGGGAAGGAAAACCCTTATTTCAAACCTCCACTGCCTTGTGGCTACATCCATTCATGGAAAAGGCTTCAGGAGTCAACCTCGAGGAAAAATCCGGAGCCGGAGTCCCGTTAGGCAGTCCGAAGTTTATTCAACTTCGTCCTGCCAGCTCCTGCGACGGCATCGTTGTCCAAACGTATCAGCCTAGCTGTTCCTTTGGTTCCAGTGGTGCCGTGGAGAGGGAGCACTTGCTGCATGGGCAACAGCTAGTTCTCCATATTGAACTGCCCTGGCGTACATCACAACGCACCAATGGAGAGGACACTCCATTCCGCTTCTACGGAAAATAACACGGGAAGCAGCAGATACCGGTTAAAAGCTATGGCTCGACTGGCGTAGAGCTAAGCGCCTGGGGCTGCTTTCGACGGTGGAGAGACTTCCAGGTCTCATTGGACGGCTACCGCCCGCCTCAAGCTGGGCAGCCCCCAGTCAATAAGGTGCCGTCTCGCCACGGTCTGCTATCCTCATTGGGTGCATGGGGATTAGGAATCAACCGACAAGCAGACTGTATTTTTCCGCACCAGCGAATCGAAATACCAAACAACAAATGTCAGTTCTGAAACTTGGAACCTGGAACGTCCGGTCCATGCTTCTAGGATTTCATGACGACGTCTCGAATATCAGAGGCGTTAGAAAGTCCGCCGTGATTAACAAAGAGCTAAAGAGGCTGAATGTCGACGTGGCTGCCCTACAAGAGACGCGCTTACCAGACACTGGTAAGCTAACAGAAAGTGATTACACATTCTTTTGGAAAGGAAGAGGTTCCGATGAGCCTCGACTGCATGGAGTTGGGTTTGCCGTGCGAAACGACATATTAAAAGCAACAGAACCGAGCAGCAGCGGGAGCGAACGGATTTGGACTCTAAATCTGAGGTGCATTACTGGTACCATTACGTTGGTCAACGTTTATGCACCGACGCTCTCTGCGACGCCTGCTGAAAAAGACGCTTTTTATCATAACCTCACAGCCGTCCTGAAAAACGTGCCACAGAAAAACTGTGTAGTGGTATTGGGTGATTTCAATGCCAGAGTTGGTGCAGATTACGAGTCTTGGCAAAACTGTCTCGGAAGGTTCGGCGTAGGTAAAACCAATGAAAATGGGCAACGCCTTTTAGAATTGTGCACACAGTTCAATCTTTGTGTCAGTAACACTTTCTTTCAAACAAAACCACAGCATAAAGTCTCTTGGAAGCATCCTCGCTCTAAGCATTGGCATCAGCTTGATCTTATTCTTGTTAAGCGTACTAATATAGGAAGCGTGCTCCTCACCAGATCATATCAAAGCGCAGACTGCGACACTGATCATTCACTGGTCTGTGCAAAACTGAAGCTCCCCCACACGAGATTTCACCGCACCAAATTGTCTGCTAAGCCTAGGATAGACGTCACTCGCATGTGCGAACCTAATCTAACTGCGAGATTCGCAAAAGCCTTCACGGACGAGTTCAACAAGACAACCCCACTTGAATCTGCTTCAGAAAACTGGGAATTGATAAAAAGCTGCATATGCCGAGTCGCACTTTCCACTTTCGGTCCGAAGAAAGCTCGAACGAGCGACTGGTTCGAAGCAAACGCTTCTGAGATGACTGCTGTGCTGGATGAGAAACGCTCAGCATTCTTGAGGTTCAAGGTATGCCAACAGATGAAAACTTACGTCTTCTAAGAGCAGCTAGAAATAAGGTCCAACAGACTGCAAGGCGTTGTGCAAACGACTATTGGACTGAAGTTAGCCTCAATATCCAAAAAGCTGCGAATACCGGCAATTTTCACGGTATGTATGATGGGATCAAGAGAGCCATTGGCCCAAACAAACTCAAAACGGCTCCCATTAAGTCTTTATCTGGTAAGCCGATTGTCGACAAAACTCAACAGATGGAAAGATGGGTAGAGCACTTCTCCTCCCTCTACTCTAGGGACAGTACGGTTCTACCGCATGCACTTGAAAATGTTGAACGGTTGCCGACCATTGAATATCTAGATACCCCTCCTACTCTTGATGAGCTCAATAAGGCAATCGACCGCTTAGCGAATGGGAAGGCCCCTGGTGACGAAGGAATTCCACCTGAGCTCATCAAATGCGGTAGAGCAGCATTATTACAGCCTCTTCACCATTTGCTTCTTCAGTGCTGGCAGGAGGGGGGTGTACCACAAGAGATGCGAGACTCGAAGATCATCACGCTATTTAAGAATAAGGGTGACAGAGGCGACTGCAACAATTACAGAGGAATCTCCCTTCTGAATGTTGTAGGCAAATTGTTTGCTAAAGTCTCACACATCCGGCTGCAAGTTTTATCTGATAGAATTTACTCCGAATCTTAATGTGGCTCCCGCAAGGGAAGATCAACCGTTGACATGATCTTCTCCCTGAGACAACTTCAAGAAAAGTGTCGGGAACAGCGTATGCCATTATACGCTGTTTTTATTGATTTAACTAAGGCATTCGACTACGTCAGCAGGGAGGGTCTCTTCGAAATGCTCGATCTGATAGGCTGCCCCCCAAGGCTGCTGAGACTCGTTATTTCGTTCCACTCAGGCATGAAAGGCTCAGTCCATTTTAACGGTTGCAGTTCAGAAGCATTTGAAATTCGCCGAGGCGTCAAACAAGGGTGTGTTCTTGCTCCCACGCTGTTCGGCATTTTCTTTGCTCTGCTTCTGAAGCACGCTTTTAAGACGAGAACAGAAGGCATTTACATACGCACGCGAAGTGATGGCAAGCTTTTCAACCTGAACCGGTTGAGAGCACAAACCAAAGTACGAGATGTGATAATCCGTGACCTGTTGTTTGCCGACGATGCAGCCCTTATTGCTCACTCCCAAGAGAACCTACAGTCGCTAATGAACTGTTTTTCGTCGGCATGCAAAGACTTTGGTCTAACAATCAGCATGAGCAAGACCAAAGTCCTTGGTCAAGGGACTGTATCGCCACCAATCATCACTGTTGGAAACTGTCAGCTCGAACCAGTACATCATTTCACATATCTTGGTTCAACCATTGCGGACAACCTTCTCGCTAGACACGGAGATTGATAAGCGGATTGGCAGAGCAGCTGTCATCTTGTCCCGATTGAACTCTCGTGTTTGGGGTAACCGCAAGCTGACTGTAAAGACAAAGATGATGGTATACAGCGCGTGCGTACTAAATGCTTTACTATACGGCAGTGAAACCTGGGCCACCCACGCAAGACACGAACGGAAGCTGAATGTTTTCCATCTACGAAGCATCCGTCGTATCTTGAACATATCGTGGATGGACAGAGTGACTAACGCTGAAGTGCTTTCAAAAGCTGGTCTACAGAGCATGTTTACCCTATTACGTCAGCGCCGCCTGCGGTGGCTTGGTCATGTCTACAGAATGGAAAATGGTCGTATTCCGAAAGATCTACTATACGGTGAGTTGCAATTAGGAAGTCGACCATTGGGCAGACCGCACTTGCGGTACAAAGATGTTTGCAAAAGAGATATGAAAGCTCTTGACATTGACCCCGCAAGCTGGGAAGAACTTGCTCTTGACCGCTCACTTTGGAGTCATTGTGTAAAGCGTCGACTGCAAGCCGGGGAGGAGCAAATACAGCTCCTGGCTGCTGAACGCAGATCACGCCGCCGGCGTGCAACTGATGCAATACAACAGCGTTCTGACTATCGTTGCAAGCGCTGTGGGAGAGATTGTTTCTCCCGAATCGGACTGTTTAGTCATTCAAAAAGTTGCAAAACATGAAATTCATGCGATGTGATGTACATCCATGGTCGACATCGACCGACGGAGGCCAACAACAACATTTGAAGAGGGACTCTAACTGATCTCGCTGGATAATAACAAATTTGTCATCAACATAGCGCCACCACAATTTTGGCTTGAGCCCTTCATTTTTAATGGTTTTGTTCTCGAAATGCTCCATATACACGTTCGCAAGTACTCAAATTTCCTTGCATTATGAATACATGATCGGTCCCAAACTTATTCCAATCGATTGGTCATTCTAGTGTATTCCGTGATGTTCGCCATTGTCGAAACACTGAGAAAAACTGATTGGAACAATTAATGACTAAATAAACATTTAACTCTCACGATCACATTTGAGAAACGAACATTTTTATAAAACCTACCCAATAAAATATGCGCAGGTGAAAATCCGTGATCAAAATCTGTCGATTTAGTTTTGGTAAACCTCGTTACTTTTAAGTAGTCTAATAATAATAATTTTGATTCGCAGACATCATTCTCATGCTGGCGCTAATCTTGCCGCAAATATTAGCATTCCGCAAGTTTCATGAGGTCAATGTGGTCCAGAAGGTGATCGCAAGCATCGGTGATTCGACGTCTTCGGTCCTGCTCTATTACGCGGTTGTGGCGAAATGGATAATTGCAGCGAACAGCATTATTTGGATTCTTTTATTACTCGGCTTTACTTTGTTTTCGAGATCTAGGCGCTGAGAATATTCAATCATGTATGACATGAAGTGAATACATGCGTGTTGCTATTATAATGACTTCTGTATTTGCTTTACTAGTAAAATGCTAGCAAGTGAAGAGTGATGAAGCCGTGAATTTTACCCCTCGAGCGCAACTTGGACGTGTGAACTTCAAATCGCTGTGATCTTCTTCCATACGTGTGACAATCGTTTTCAAATGTAAATTTGTTCCGTGTTTTGAGTGCGAGATGTTTCTATACAAAACATTGCATTAAGTTGAGGTATTCGCCTATACCATGTTTCACATCATTTGATCTGTGAAACATTGAAATGCTCAAGAAGTTATATAAATGCGGAAAAATATCCTGGCAACGAAGCGCGAAGATCTTCGTGATGTAAGGCACGAGTGTGGAAATTTCCACTTTTGCAACGCCATGTCTCTGAACAATATGTCATATTCACGGAAGTGTCGTTCAACAATCATATCTCGAATTAACTCGGTAGAGACAGCTCAGTCGTGCGATAACCTTAAAGGCATTTACATATTTATAAGACATTAAGCAGGATCTTCGGTTAATTGTGCTTGCATGGAGCGCTTTGGCTATTAAACTGGCAAAGGTTTTGATATGGCAACAAAGAGAATCGTTGTAATGCTCTAAGTGCAAGCCGGCTTGCAAATATATGTCAAATTTCGCATTTTGTTGAGGGACAACAGGGCATCGAATTCCGCTTTTACACTTCGTATTCGTACAAGAAAAATGATTGAGTATCGAAACTCGCATTCGGATCAAGATATGACCACCATAACTGATGTATGCTGGTGAAACATTAAGAGGAATTGGGGCACAGTTGGCGCTCTCATAAAAGAAGACAAGAAAGAAACACGATACGAGAAATCGTATTGAAAACGCAACTAACTTCTCAATTATCATACGATGTTCAGGTGTATTGTTCATGAAAAGAAAATCCTCCATATTCAACATCAGTAATTCCGCGTAATGGAACGTGCTGTAGTTGGCCCCATTCGAACGATATCGACCATTAGTGTACACCACAACAGCTTGGCGGTTTCGTTCCTCACAGTGTTTCATATGATTAGACAGTCCGATTTGTGATGAGAAATCTCTCTCGCAGCTCTCAAACAGATTAGCGGCACTCGGTTTATCTTGTGCTTCATTTTCCAATCTGTAGACGTAGCAACGTAGACCAGCTTTGGAAAGCACTTCAGTATCTGTTACATAAAGAGTTGCTATTCAGATTCCGTTTGTGTTTTGCTTATCAATCTCAGTGTTTTGCGCGAGGTCATCTGCAATGGTTACACCAAGCTATACGATCTGATGTACTGCTTTAAGCTGACAGTTTCCAACAGCGATGATGGTAAGGGACTTTGTTTTGTTATTGCTGATTGTCATTACAAAGTATTTGCATGCCAAGGAAAAAATGTCCATTAGTCACTGCAGATGCACTTAGACATGAGCGATGTTTGCTGCGACATCGCCAAACTGCAGGTCACGGATAAGCTCATTGAATATCTTGATTTGCGCTCTGAAACGGTGCCAGTTGAAAAGTTTGCCATCAATCGCTTGCATCATTAAAACCTTCTTCACTAGTTCGAAAAGCTAGTTTGAGCAGCAGATTAACGAAGATGCCAACAATGTGAGAGCAAGTCACATTTTATTTGACACATCAGAGAATTTCAAAAGCGATTGGAGTTGAAGCGCTAAAGTGAACAGAGCCCGCCATGTCATAGTATAAAAGCAAAACGAGTTTAAGCATTCTTTGAGGGCAGCCTATGAGATCAAGACACCTACACCCGTTGCTCTGTTACCTGTGACTTCCAAATTACTTGAGCGCCTCATTGTTGACGATCAAATGAAACATTTAGAAAATAATCAGTTGCATTTGGAATTATACCTGTTGATCTAATTTACTGATGTCACTGGATGATTGGACACAAGCAGTAGATAAAGGGCAAGCAATACACGTCTGCTACCTGGATATCGCGAAAGCATTTGATCGTGTTAACCATAGCCTACTACTGCAGAAGCTTGAAAGGCTTGGTATCACTGGAAAGTTGTTGAATTGGCTAAATGACGGCCTAACAAATCGCACTACCCAGGTACGTGATGATCGTGCATTATTAAAAAATCGCAGAAACTATCACTGAACCTGATATTACTCTCTCCACCTGATGACGGCAAACAGTCAGAAATCGGTAGTGGTGTGCAAGGAATGGGGATGTGAGCACCCTAATACTTTGCGTTCAGTGGCATTCTTATCAAGTGGGGAGATGACGGAAGCCGTCTTGCTGATATCGCTCAAATAGTTATCGAAACTTGATCGAACGCATTTTGCATTCGAGGTGTGCTACTTCAACTCGTTTGTGCTTATTTCTGCTTGTTATCCTAGCTTGTTACCTCCAGACTTTCTCATTTTGTATGGATTTTACTGTGTCATTATTGTTTGGCATTTAAGCTAGCAGTGTAATGCTATCCCCGATGGTGTATGACACGTCATGAATCATGGTTTTCTCTCTCGATTGTGTGTCCTTCGCTACGGTATTTCAAACAGCTACAAAATTTTTTCTAGTTGCCAGTCGTCCGATTCTTTTCACACAAATTCACGGATGGTATCGGCTTTTTTTATTCTCACGAACATTATGCATTGATCTCTCGGTCCGCAAACGAATGCTTAATTCAGAGTTGCTTTTCGGTTGTCAATAGTTACAGGTGGTTATGCTGTGAACTTGCTCGAGTCTTATGCTGAGATCTATTGCCACTAGGGGTATGCCGTATGAACCTACTGAACTGAACTAATTGCATCATTCCTATTGTGAAACGTTCGTGGATGTCTTTGCAGTTCACGCTGTATTTAACTTGATCACACTGTGGGGATTGGTTCGTAAAGTGTGTGTTTCCTCCAATGAATTCTTCCCGTTTTTCCCAAGTTCATTTAGCATGAACAAGTCCCAGTGTGCGCGAAATATATTTCACAAACACCTCTTCACGTTAGTGCTTACATCCATGAAAGCAAACGAACCCGAGAATCAGCAAGGTCCAAATCGTGGCGTTTATGGCTATAATCCAGAGAGCGATCACCGCGTAATAGTACAAATACAACAGATATTCCTCGAAGGGTGTGAGTGTTGCCTGAGTCGCTTTGACATCTAGCTTCGTGTTGTCCTCCTCGGTGAATGTGCTGTTCTTTTCTCCAAGCACCACCAAGCTCAATGCCGCGAGAATTACGATGATAGCGAGGCAGGCTGTATAGGGGTCAAAAAGTAGACTGGTTGTGAGTTGAAATGCAATCACATCATAATTATAATTAAATGGAATTGAGAATTCACGGGTTTCAATCCAGCGAATGTGGGTCGCTTGTACCTCA
The DNA here is from genome assembly GCA_013407085.1 of Atriophallophorus winterbourni. Taxonomy (NCBI): domain Eukaryota; kingdom Metazoa; phylum Platyhelminthes; class Trematoda; order Plagiorchiida; family Microphallidae; genus Atriophallophorus; species Atriophallophorus winterbourni. The sequence continues at coordinate 12,044 of JACCGJ010015875.1, forward strand.
CCCTTGCTGCTCCCGCACATGTTTCTTGCACGCTCATCTTCAATGGATATGCACATGAGTGAGAGACTTTCCGTTGGTATGGTAATGTTGTTTAGTACGAGAGGAACTACGGGTTTAGACATTTGGTATATGTGGCTGGTTAAAAGACCACGCTACCATGTGAAGGATTCGGCTGAACGCCTTGAAGTCCGAATCCCGTCCAAATTCGCACCGGTACATTCGGTCCCTATCAGGTGGCAAGGTGCAGTCGTGTAGTACTTCTAAACTGTGCAGCTGACACTGTGCTAATTTGCTTTTCCACTGGCAGTGAGCTGCACGTGGATACACGCTGGTGTATCACTGTCATTTCTATTTTCATTTCTCATATATGTTCAGACCTGGACAACCTGACAGTATCCTAGCCCAGTTGCGGTCTATGACTATGCGGCACTTTGCCTTGGTCCGGCTCGTGTTTTCGTACATGAAGGTGCATTGCAATCACTGTTTTCAGTGTCGACTATGTCTTGCTTGTAAACATTCTGCGTTTGGTGGTCCATGCCAGCTACTTGTTTGTCACCCGAGTTTTTGATCTACTTATTTGAGGCAGTTTTTGTCATACATTTCGCATTGCATCCTATTGTGACTCTCGGTTCCGAAATGATACCATGATGTTACTGAAGTATACACGGGATATTTAAAGAAGGCACTGCACCGTATGCTCACGTACACACTCACACGCTGTCGAGTGTTCGTTGCACCGTGTATAGACATCGCACACACGCGCATTCCATGTGCGAAGCTGGTAAGGATGTCTGGGTTATCGTAGCACCAACATCGTATCTTTGTGCGGCCATCCTATGTTACTTACTCGATTTTTATCCTAATCACAACTACTGTGATGAAGTTCATTAGCACGGCCTAGAGTACCATTACGTCAGTCAATTGGACCAGGTATGACAGATTAACAATATGTATCGTTGTCTGGTTCTCACTCTGCGGTTGCGTGCGAGTGTTAGGTTGGGAATAAAAGTCGTTTCACTCACTTTTTCCGCTCATTGTACCAATCTGAAATTGGAAACAGATAGTGAGATTAGTGCGAAACACGTTATTTATGGTCAAGTGAGAAAATCTTCATCACCTGCAAGCTAGCGGTACCGATAAATGCCCATGCCTTGGAATCGAGAATTCACTGGTTTGAATCCAGCGAAAGTGGGTCGCTTGTACATGCACGCAATTGTACCTCACTTTAGTTTGTGTCTGATCATAATAAGGATATCGGTATCAAGTAATTGATGCGCTTACCACCTTAAAACATAAAATCTCTCATAAATTTCGAACAGCGATCGTAAAATTCCCAAGGATTCTATCAAACAGCTAGTATAGTTGTATGATGATGTGGTGCCTACGCCTTGAATGTGCAATGCTTTCAGTCAACTTTCGTGAGACAACAATCTTTCGAAACAATATAACCGTTTCTTTGAGTCATTGTATTCAGTATGTTTGCACCTTTTTGCGCATTTCGAACTTATGTTTAACCCCGTTTACCACATGTATAAACATTACAAAATCGGAAGAAACTCACTCAGTTGGTCGACTACTGAACCGTGATCGTACTACTCGCGTGCCCATATAATCGCAAAGGTGTTAAATACCCATGACATCACGTTGCCAATCCATAATTTTAATTTATGTTTGCAACGTTGTCATAATTATACCTCCAATAAGCCCAACCGGGTGCCCTCATGTTTTTTATTTATTTCGACTCAATTTACGTGTGCTCAATTTGCACGTTTTGTTCCTGCGGGCTTTTCCGAGTTGTCCTCAAGTCCTGTTATGTAAGTAACGGCATTGGGATAAGCTGTCGAAGTGATCCCCGTCATGGATGACAGCATTAGATCGATAGAAACGCTTGGACAGTACGCTCTCATTCATCAATGTAGTAATTCGCTTCGTGCACTCCGAAGAAGTTTGTCAGCCCGATTCTGTCTTCAGGGCTTTGCTAGACCACACGACCGGACATCGTCGTCATCATCACAGACAGCACTTCATTAATAGCCAGTACTGAGTGCTTAACTGTCATACAACCATAACAAGGTAAATTAGGGAATTGTGGGACCTAACATGCTACTGAGCCTGTAGAAGCTTAGAGTCAGGAACACTATGATGACATGTTCACACCTGGAATCAAACACGCATTCACTTAGGAGTTTTAAACGAGTAGGGCGACAGCAGCATGACAACTTCTTTATGGCTTACACTGTCACACACCATGTGAAGCCTTCCTCGCATTGTACTTTACAACACAAGCAAACATCGCAACATATCTACAACCATTCCACAATTGAAAACGATTTTGAGCCGTGTAATTTAGAGTTCTGATTGCGAATTCTGATTTCCTGTCCGTCAGTGTTGCCTCAACTGTATCTAGTTTAACAGTCAAAGTCTTCATCTGCTTGAATCAAGTAATAATCAGACCACCCTTACAACGACGTCATTCGAAGTTAGAAGTGGCGAACAAAACCGCGTTAGGAAAACGATGATTTCCCATTCGTAATACGTAGCCTAACCAGTGAAGTGCATGTCCGATTAGATAGTGTCAGGGGTGACTTGATCATGCTGTTCAACATTTTGCATACAGTAGATCACACACTTTAACACCTGTTTCATTGGAAAGAAGCAGAGCTCATTTCTACAAGTTTATTATTCCACACTCTAGATCAAATTGTCGAATGTTCTTCTTTGCTGTCCGAGTTTGTTTTATATGAAACTCTCTGCTTCCACATATCACTTGTGCATCAAGGCTGAACTTGACAAGTATATGTTGTCCAAATCCAACCTCGCACCTCAATACATAAACTGACTTTCCATATTGACAAAACATCTTTGTTATTTTTATTGATTCCCGATGAATTTGAGCTATAAAGCTGTAAAGCATTTACTTTTTAGATTATTGAAACTTTGAATTGCTTTGAACGCTTAGACGGAATGCTGAAATCAGTTTGCGTAACTCTGATTGTTTGGATTTCGTCTCCTGTCGTTCCATACCACTTTCATTGCAATTACCGTTTCTTCTCCCGCTGTGAGTTTCCATTCGACCTTGTGCAGCCCTCCTGTCCGGCCGCTCGTCTAAGTATCCTTCAACAAATCGCTCTGGCCCTCGCCTGTGCAGAATCGGAACTACGCTTTGAACATCGTGATCTTCATTAGGGCAACGTTTTAATCAAATCCGACCCGCATTCTGGAGCGTCGGTGGATGCATTCACTGTCAAGGTACAGACTCTAAACAAAACCTAGCCTTTGTGCTGGGTGAACGGCGTTACGAGGTCCCGACGTTTGGAGTTCATGCTGTCATTATCGATTTCACGCTGTCCAAATTGGAGCAAGGTTGGTGGGGCCCACAGCTAGTGTAGCATTGTTCCAAGTCTCCTTCGCTTCGAATAATCCTTTTCATTTTGTTTCCTCTTATCACACAAAAACAGAAATACATAAGGGTTAGTGAACCCCGTTGCAGTGGTAAAACAGAGTCTAGTCAATGGGCCCACTTGAAACGTCACTCATTCGCGCTTGAATGTGACTGGTTATGGCTCAATTGTCTCAGTGCTGCTCGTGAAACATGTTGTTTGTAAATGACACGAAATTGTTAAAGAATTACCATCTCGGGCGATACCAGTCACCCGCTCTTGAGGTTCCCTACATCATTATCCCCCCGTGACCGTTTAGTAATTCTTCTCTTATTGGCAATATACGTCACCTTACAGTCGATTGACTTGTAACGCGAGTGCAAGCGTACTGATATCCTATTGATGGCCCCTTTGCCAGTTGTACAGTGGTTATTGTGGTTCATCTGAGGGATGTACAAACTCGGTACTTTGATCTCAACAAGCATGGATGTTCTACTTTGTTGTTTAGTTGGTTTGCTTGGGTCGTATTGACGCGTGTGTGATAAATCCAAATAGTTCGTTGTTACATCCCCCTTCCCGCCACTTTTGTACATTCGGAAAACATGCGCGTTACCCGCCATACCAAGGAGGGTACCGGCTTTAGTTGGACAAATCTCCGCGATATCCGAGCGCCCTGTTCTGTGGGTGAATTCTGAAAATTATGGAACTTTGGGTTGTGTGTGAATGCATGCAAATATGGATTTTTTGTTTGTAACCCACTTGTATGTGTGGGCAGACGATTGAACAAGTTTTTCGTGTCAATTCTAATCAACATTGGCATACAAATTCACATCTTCCACTGTCTCAGGGAATGCGGATACTTTCCTATAGGTGATGAGTGCACATATCACGAAACCGGTCGTGGGGTGTGTTTTGAATGCATGCAACTACGGTTTTTGTTGAACATTTCTTTACTTTAGAAATGAAAATCATCTCAGATTTATATGTCTCGTTTGGCTCCATTTGCCTTATTACGCTCTGTACAATTCTTGATGACTATTTCGTACTTCAACCTGATGTGGTTTTCCAGATGGCGGTTGTGTCTACGTGAATTTGGCGGCGGACCCAGCGCTCTTCGAATCTGAGGGTGATTATCAATTTGAAATTTATCGCCTCATGCGGGAGCACAATAAGTAAGTCACCCATCTTGTCCATTTGCCGGGTGGGGTTGACTTTCAAAGATCTTCGTGAGAAACTGTTTGGAAATGTGTTCATTCCCACTTCCCCTGCTTTGCTGTCCTACTGAAACATGAATTGGACCAGCGATACGATCAGACAAGGTTTTCAACCTGATCAACCGTTTGACAGCACAAACCCAGGCATGTGCTAATCGGTGACGTGTTGTTTGCCAGCCATCTTTGTTCACAAACAATAGCAACCTTCCTCGCTGTCGGACTGCATATAATCAGCATGCGAAGACTGCTTGCTGATTTTAAACCTTAACAAGACCGAGGTCCTTGGATAAGAGAATGTATCACCTTTTATCACCACTGTTAACCCTTTCAGGACGGATGTAACATTTTGGTTACATGAAATTCACAAGTCATTTTAAGCTAATGCAGAGGAATTTGTGTGCAATCGGTTAGAATAGTTTTTGGGTAACGTTTCACTTCTGGTGACCAAGGGCGATAGTCAGGACAGGGAACATGATTAAGTAGCAGTCAACCCACCACCACTTATTTGAATACACGATCGGTCCCAAACATATTCCAATCGATTGCATTTTAAGCTAATTCTAACTGAATTTTCCAAATTTTTTTTGCACGGCGGCATACAGAATTTTGTCAACTGCAGGGTGGTTTTTTTCTTTGTTCGCAATCATCATTGACTTGTCCACAGTGAAAGAGAAAGTATGTGCTGGTACGGGTTTCGAACGTATCCTCACAATTCGCAGTTTTGTGAGCCGAATAAAAATCGTGTGAAAGTCTTAGTTATTATAAATTTTGTTCCAGTATAAACTTAGTCACGCCTACAAAGACATTATGTAAAAAGAATTGGAATAAATCAAAAAATCTTTGAAATGCTTTGCGTTTAAATAGATGTAACCTTTATGTTACATCCGGCAGAAGTCACCAAAATCGTACACTGGTGACTTATGTCGGATGTAACCAATTGGTTACATTTTGTTATTTTCTCAATTATGTGAACATCACACACTTTTGATATTATTTGTGTTATTTAACCCCTGGCCAACTCGTTTCCGAACAAAAAATATTTTATTTCGGGTTAGAAAATAATTCAGGCATGAAAGGGTTAAAGTCCATCAGCTTTCACTAATATCTCATTTCAAATATCTTGGCTCCGCTACTGCGGCCAAGCTTTCGGTGTGCATCGAGTTAGAGAAGCAGATTAACAGAGGAATTCTCATATTTTTCCATCCGACCTTTCACATCAGGAGCAATCGGAAGCTTAACAGGAAGACAAATCAATGGTTTATAGCGTGTACGTAGTAGATGCTTTACCGTATTGAATCCCAACCCGGCCAAGACACGAACGGAAGCCGGATGCGTTCTGCTTACGAACATCTGTCGCATCTCGAACATTATTGTGCATCGGCTGTGTAGTAACTGCAAATGTGCTCACTAAAGCTTCTGTACAGATCATGGTCACCATACAAAGACTATGCGGTACTTTGTCTGGATCAGGCTTGTGCTAAGACTGGGTCATGTGTCCTAAATGAGAAGCGTTCGTATATCAAACGATCTACTCTACGGAGACTTGAAATCATGAAGTTGCCCTTCGGGTACGACAAAGACGTTTACAAAAGAGACATGAATGTACTTGACATTGACCCTACGAGTTAACGAAACCTTGATGTTGACCACTGCCTTAGGAATCGCTGTGTAAAGGCTCATCTTGAATTAATCATTAAAGCCAGCATAATCCAAAAGTGTTTTTTTGTCCACGATCTCTGAAATCCCTAAAGTTAGTTAGATAATACGTGAACGTTGTTTTTCAAGCAGGTTGGACAGGAACTAAGCCTCCCCTGACTTGAATTATCTTCTTTCCCCAAGCTTATGTACAGCCCACTATAGTCATCTTACTTGCTCTTATAACCCATGCGGTTCGGCTACGAAAGGATGAGTATATTTCAAACACGTAGCATTTCGTGCTGGTGGATATGTATTGGCGTACAGCAGCCGATTTTCATACTATGCATATCGGTTGACACTAAGAGAAGTTAAGAGGTGATGCAGATAACTGCAGATGGATCATAGGTCATTTTCGGCTCATAGCCTCTCCAAACAGACAGGTGCTGAAACATCTTTTGCAGCATCTGGCATTGATAGGCTCCGTGCAAACTCTAATCGATGACAGACTTTTGACCATCCTCTGTTTCACATGTTTACGTAATTGTATCAACTGTGTATTTATATACATACAAAAGTCAGTAACTCTCGCGATGCAAGCAGGTCTAACTGAATTTCCTCTATTCCTCTTTCGGTTAGCAATCGTTGGGACACATTCTGCCCGAAATCCAATATGATGTGGCTCCACTATTTGGCGACCAAATTGCTGGACGCTTCGACCTCGGGTGACGCTCGCCTGTCCTAGCATTCCTTAGTCCAACAACAACTCGTACAATTTGAACACCAGCTGCGCTCGTTTCCTTACAATTCTATCACCGAACTCACTACCGAGCATCCACTATTCGTTGAGTTGGTTCACTTACTTTGCATTACTTAATTGTTATTCATTGTTTTTGCCGTACGGGATTTTCAAATGCTCGTGAAAGACATTACATGGGGTGTTGTGGGAATATTTTGGTTGCAATGATTCACATCGGTTCTTTAATTTCGACAAGATTCTTGCCAATTGCACGGAGGCTTTGTTGAGAATGTTATGCCACGCCTTAGGGAGTGTATCTACATGGATCGGCCAGAATGCAAACCGCAACATAAACACCGCTAGTTCTCCAACCTGCTCTACCGACACCGTTGGTTCAGATTAATTTTGTGTATTAATGGACGGTTTTTCGTGCCGAGTGAGGTTTTGCTTGTTGTAATCAACACACCGGCTGCAGGAAGATCAACCGTATTATGCCAAGTACCGACGCAGTTAGTCTGAGAAACGCAGTGTTTGGCCGTGTCCCGACGCAAAAATCTTCATTTTCAGATCCGCCGCTACTTGTTCGGTTTCAATTTACACACGTGTAAAGTATTGCAGTTTCCGTTACTTTTGACAGTTGAACACTTGAGCGGGCAACGTTTTAGGGGGATGTGGCGGACTAAAACACTGATCACTGTGCGATGCCTTCAAGAAGCGTGAGTGGATATGGTCGTGGACTATCATGGCTGGAAACCGACATTTGAGTAGCGTGAATGATTCATTATACGGCAACCCCATTGTTATATGATCATGTGACCTACCCTTTAAGAAGGGACCTCGATCAAGCATAGTCCAATTGGATTTCCCCTTATACTAAAGTACTTAGGCACGAGTCATACACATACTGTCTCTGGAACGATCAAATTCGGTGTACTTGCTAAGTAAAACGATTCAATGCTTTCAAGATTTTATGTCGATTAACCTTGTATTGACGCGTGTTCATCAATAACCGTCAGTGTGATTTAGATATACGCACCCTCTTGGAAACACTTGTGTACCTATTGTATCTCACTCGCAACAACTGTAGACGACATTTTTCCTGTGCACGTATAACAATCTATCTGAGTACGTTGTTATTTTCCAAAACCAAAACATGTTTAATAGAGATATTGATGCATATTTTGGCCCTTAACCCATGCATCGAACAGTACTATATATCTCTATGCGTCTCACCACGAAAGTAAATTTTGACCTAATTCACTATTTGTTGAGTGAGCAAGCAAATCCCGTTTTTGCATGTTACATTGTTCGTATTTCCAATATTATTCTGACGTTTCTTTAAAATTATATCATTGTAGACCATTATATTGAATAGGATGGATGTTTGAGTGTAGTTGCGTCTTATATTTACCAAAATGCAAGCAATGTTTCCCACGTATGGAGTATTGTTGTGTTAGTCTGCATGTCTGACCGGTGACTTACTGCGTGCATGCATTGCTAGCCTGTTCTTACTGACTATCCACTACCTCTTTGCTTATTGATTTTTACTATAATAGTGCAGTTTCTCACTCATGAGCACCTTGAAAGATTGATTCATTATCGTGCACAGCTAACACCTTGCATAATTGATTTGACAGTATCTTATCAGACGTGCAATTTCTAACTGCGGCACTTTACCTTGTTTGTATTCATACATACATACTGCAGGTTAGAAGCATTGCGTGCTAATCAACATTATTTTAAATGTATCATGTTTTCCATGAACGTTGCCACTCATCCGGATCGATTGTAAAATGTGTATCCAATCAGGATTAGCGTAAACAGAATACTGTTCACAGCAAATATCCACAAAGCAAGCACTGCGTAATAGGCGAGTGTGGCAATCACCGTTTCTTCTTCAGGTGTAAGCGTGCGGCCATCTCCAATCGTGCCGTCATCGATCGCCAGTGTTCCAGACAACACGAGGACGATAAGGATGAACACCACTGTGAAATGAAATGTAACAATTCGTAAATGCTAATCAACAATCATAGCGAGGCAATGGTGATGAATATGATTTGCTATTAGGTAATTACGAACTGCAAAAATCGCCGTCTCGCTTCTCTTAGCTTCAACCTGGTTCGTCGATATGCAGTTTAAACACAAATCATTGATGAATAAGGCCAGTGCAATTCGATCACCCGAGTCCAGGATGTGTTGAAAGATGAGTTGTTTTTAACCACTAACTAACCGAGGAAACAGGAATTCTACAATGAGGTTTCAGACACCCGATTTCGATTTATAAATTTGAAGCTTTTCAATCAAACATCAGTGATCGCGTATCAGGATGATCACTTTTGAAAGTGGGTGTCGGTAAAGTGAATCCATGCCTGTCTGAGTTTGAATTTTCGTTTTTTCGCCTGCTGGAGCTCAACCAATTTCGGTGTTATTTCACATGATCTATCCCATCAAGCGGACAAACCCTCTCACACTTTCCCCACCTGCTTGAACCTAAGTAATCATAAAATCCATGGAGTCACTTCATCAACTCTTCGAATGCGAACTGACTGAATAGCTGCTATTTACTCCTAGTCCGTTAAGCTTCATCGCCCAACCGAAGGAACTATTTGCTACGTTTGTTTTATCGATGATGGATTCAATCCATAGTAATTTATCTTTGTAGCAAATGAACTTACATTGTGTCTTCATGCTTCACACAACTTTCCTAAAAAAGATAAAATAATCCCATTTTTAATTCGCATGAGGTATGCCTCGTATTTACATTTACTGACATTACTTACCTTTAAGTGCACTCAAGTCTAAGCGGTTACCTTGCAAACTAAATCATTTTTATACAACACGGGACTCATTATCCGTGGTCGTAAATAATGCGAATGGGTGAGGGACCCTTATAATGATTTTTTACACCCAGCATTTGCTTGGTTTGTACCGTGTGTTCATGGCACCGCTGTGCGTATGCAACATTTCTACACTTGTGGAACAGCGGCGCAATTGACCACATTTCTACCATTCGAGTGCATACGGATCCTGATCCCACAGTAACCTGGTGAATGCAAACAGCACGAAACCGGTCGTGTACTGTGTGTCTGATGGAAATGCATGCAAATAAGCTTTTTCGTTTATGTTCATTGGTTTAAACCCTGTCTACATGAGTGTGGGCTCGTGATTGAACCGGTTGGTAGTACCAACCTTATCCAAAAATGGCATAGAAGCGCAACTTGTTTATCATTATCCATTGTTTCAAGTGCATGTGATGCGTGTGTGTGATGGAAATGACCTTTTTTTCAACCCTGGTGTTTTTATCTTTTTCTAGCTATTTCAAATAGAACTCAAAGTTCTAGTGGAGTTAGAGTATTAAACAAAATGAATTATTGACTCATAATTAAAAAAACTGAGTTAGATCGACAACTTGTCGTTGAATGCGGGCGAATTATTGTGCGATTGTTTATGACTCAAAAATCTAATAAATGTAACGGTATGGTAAGGAACAAGCGGCAGGACTTCGCACTGAGTTCGATTGTGTAAGTCGCGTTGTTTTCGAGTGTACTCGTTTTTCACGGTTTACTGATGCATCATCTATGCTTGTTGTAGACTCGTGAAGTAGAAATGAAAACAACTCGTGAGTTTATCGTGATCTGAAAATTTTAGTGTTATTCCGAAGTTATTGTATTTCCTTTGTAAATTAAAATTTCGATTGGAGTCTGGGCACCAGGATAATCTGTTGGTTACCTTTATGGTGAATGCCACTCATACACGATTCTTGAGTTCCAGTTTGTTTATGTCAAATTTTAAATGTGGATTTGTTTTATAATTACAAACTGTTATTGCTTGTTAAATGCCACTTCCCGTTTCTGTGATTACAGGGCAGTCCCGTGTGGGTTTCTTGTATTAAGCCGAGTATTATTTTGCTCCCAATAAAATTCCCCAAGATCATGAATTAAAACCAAGCAAATCAACAATCACTCGAAAATGAGATGCTAGTTTGGTTACCTACAAAATCTTCTATAAAGGCTACATAAATGAACTTCAAATTACTCAGACACAAAATTTAACTAAGAACATGCCATATAACTGAATGATACCTTCACGGAAAATCAATTGCTCGCTCCATGGTCAAAGAGTGACATTTATCCAGATGTTTTATTAAATCTCGTTTTTATGAGATGGTGATTTCTGCGAATTTCATTCCGAAAACGGTTTTACAAATTTCAAGTCCCTCTGAATCTTGTCTATGTAACCGTGGTTAGCCATACCTCGTTCAGCGAATCTTGCGGCTCAGAACAGCATCAGAGAATGATTATGGTCCAGCTACATAAAAATTGCAAGTGTTAAAGCTTGTCTGATTAACGTACCTCGCAATTTTCCTAACGTCATTCTAGTGTATTCCGTAATGTTTGCCATTATCGAAACACTGAAAAACTGATTGGGACAATTATTGATTGAACAGAAATTTAACTCTCATGGTCACATTTTAGAAACAAACATTTTTATAAAACCTACGCAATAAAATATACGTAGGTGAAAGTCGGTAAACAAAATCTGTCGATTTAGTTTTGATAAAACCTCGTTACTCATAAGTAGTCTAAAATACATATAAAATAATTTTGATTTGCAGACGTTATTCTGATGATGGCGCTAATATTGCCGCAAATCTTAGCACTCCGCAAGTTTCATGAGGTCAATGTGGTCCCGAAGGTGATCGCAAGCATCGGTGATTCGGCGCCTTCGGTCCTGCTCTACTACGCGGTTGTGGCGAAATGGATAATTGCAGCGAACAGCATTATTTGGATTCTTTTATTACTCGGCTTTATTTTGTTTTCGAGATCTGGGCGCTGAGAATATTCAATCTTATATGACATGAAGTGAATACATGCGTCTTGCTATTATAATGACTTCTGTATTTGCTTTACTGGTAAAATGCTAGCAAGTGAAGAGTGATGAAGCCGTGAATTTTACCCCTCGATCGCAACTTGGACGTGTGAACTTCAAATCGCTGTGATCTTCTTCCATACGTGTGACAATCGTTTTCAGATGTAAATTCATTAAATCCATAGCTTGTTCCGTGTTTTGAGAGCGAGATGTTTCTATACAAACCATTGCATTAAGTTGAGGTATTCGCCTATGCCATGTTTCACATCATTTGATCTGTGAAACATTGAAATGCTGAAGAAGTTATATAAATGCAGAAAAATATCCTGGCAACGAAGCGCGAAGATCTTCGTGATGTAAGGCACGAGTGTGGGAATTTCCACTTTTGCAACGCCATGACTCTGATCAATATGTCGTATTCACGGAAGTGTCGTTCAACAATCATATCTCGAATTAACTCGGTAGAGACAGCTCAGTCGTGCGATAACCTTAAAGGCCTATACATATTTATAAGACATTAAGCAGGATCTTCGGTTAATTGTGCTTGCATGGAGCGCTTTGGCTATTAAACTGGTAAAGGTTTTGATATCGCAACAAAGAGAATCGTTGTAATGCTCTAACTGCATGCCGGCTTGCAAATATATGTCAAATTTCGCATTTTGTTGAGGGACAACAGGGCATCGAATTCCGCTTAACACTTCGTATTCGTACAGGAAAAATGATTGAGTATCGAAACTCGCATTCGTCTCAAGATATGACCACAATAACTGATGGTTGCTGGTGAAACATTTAGAGGAATTGGGGCACAGTTGGCGCTCTCATAAAAGAAGACAAGAAAGAAACACGATACGAGAAATCGTATTGAAAACGCAACTAACTTCTCAATTATCATAAGATGTTCAGGTGTATTGTTCATGAAAAGAAAATCCTTCATATTCAACATCAGTAATTCCGCGTAATGGAACGTGCTGTAGTTGGCCCCATTCGAACGATATCGACCATTGGTGTACACCACAACAGCTTGGCGGTTTCGTTCCTCACAGTGTTTCATATGATTAGACAGTCCGATTTGTGATAAGAAATCTCTCTCGCAGCGCTCAAACAGATTAGCGGCACTCGGCTCATCTTTTGGGTCAATTTCCAATCTGTAGACTTAGCCCAGCCAGTGTAGGCAGTCCGATGAACATGCAACGTAGAACAGCTTTGGGAATCATTTCAGTATCTCTTACTTCTTTCATTCACGATTTGTGCAAGATGGGACGGATGCTCCATAAAGGGTTGTTATTCAGATTCCGTTTGTGTTTTGCTTATAAATCACAGGGTGTTGCGCGAGGTCAGATGCCATGGTTACACCAAGCTTGGACATTAGCGATGGTTGCTGTGACATCAACAATCTGCAGGTCACGGATTAGAACATCACATACCTTGATTTCTGCTCTGAAACGGTCCCTAGTTGAAAAGATTGCCATCACATCACTTGCATCAGTAAAACATTCTTTACAAGTTCGAAAAGCTAGTTTAAGCAGCAAAGTAACGAAGATGCAGAAAACGTGAGAGCAAATCACATTTTATTTGACACATCAGAGAATTTCAAAAGCTTTTGGAGTTGATGCGCTAAAGTGAACGGAGCCCGCCATGTCAGAGTATAAGAGCAAAACGAGTTTAAGCATTCTTTGAGGGCAGCCTATAAGATCAAGACAACTACACCCGTTACTCTGTTACCTGTGACTTCAAAAATACTTGAGCGCCTCATTGTTGAAGATCAAATGAAACATTAAGAAAATAATCAGTTGCATTTGGAATTATGTTGTTCAGATGGTGTTCGCCGAGCTTGTGTAGTTGTTGTTGGACGTTTCGTCATCAAGCTAGATGACATCGTCAGCAGAACTTCTTTCTAAGTGACTTGACATTGGTATTCATTGGTTTTTATAAGGTCCGTCTGTCCGTTCGCCATCACTCCCGTTGGTTGGTGGAATTCATGTGTTACGTTCTTGTCCATCGAGTTTTCATTGGTCCTTAGGTTGTAGCCAATTGGAGGTGCTGGTTAATTGAT